>VTPC01001969.1:0-10276 GCA_011009095.1 Ignelater luminosus
TTACAGATTTATTTTGAATGAAAACTTTTCATGATAACATTTATAAATTATATGTTGTCTAAATAAATCTTAAAACCCAAATTTTTGTTATTCCGTTTTCTCAACTACCCTTCAATACAAATCTAATACTTTTCAATTCTTTCTTCCTTAAATAATTCCATTTCCCTGCAGAGAAACAGCTTAATCATGCTTATTCATGAAATTCGTTGAACGTAACAAGTTTACTTCATTACAAACTTTTCAAACATTTTATGCGATTGCCCTCAATTATTTTTTTATTTAAATTGTTTATACTTAAATGACGATAAAAATGTTTATTTCCCTTCTAGATTCCACATAAAATTAGGTTAGTTTTTCTTTTACAGATCAGTGAATCTCTTCAAATAATGAATATCTCGACTTTTCCAATAGTTTCAGACACGACATAAAAGTTACTCAGGAAGGAGCTTTATAGGAAATCTAGATTAAGATTTAGATTTTGTCACGCGAACGCCTAATCTGAAATCGAACATTGTTATTTATTCAGAAGAGAATTATTGCAAATAAGAAAATTTCGTTTTTGTTCAGCTTAAAGTCTTTTCTAAAAAAAAATGTTTTCGAAGGGATAATTTTATGCAAGAGCAAATTTATTCCATCGAACACATAAAAATGCGATTGTATCTTCGTCGAACCTGAAAAAAATAATAAATAAACTCTGATGAAAATTATCTTTTCATTTCAATGCACGTAATCTGTATTGATTTTATAGAAATACCGCTGCTGGCATTTTCAAGTGTTATAGGACAAATATTTAACGGTAGAATGGAATTTAGTGTATCTAGAAAACAAATTTCGCATACTTCTCAAACTTGTCTAATTGAACTATTTAGATTATGCATATTGAAATGATATAAACAAGTAAGGTACGTAAGTATATCGTTTCTAATCCATTTTGTTAAAAAGTACTTTTAATGATTAACATTTGTGATTTGAGAAATTTCCAGCAGTTTTGTAAGAATATATCTGTTTTTATAGAAAGGTTTCTTTTCTGAGATTAATCGGAAAGGTTTCGAATATGAGAAGAATATAATCACCAACGCGAGACAGGAAAAACAGCTGGTCTTAAATAAGATTACAGAATAACGTATTATAAGGAGGATACCAAAGAAGGTAAATTCAGGAAATGTAGATTTTTAAAAAGGTATGTAGTCATTAGCATTTCTAAAAGCTACCCTAAAAAATGCTAAATAAAAACAACCAGATACTACTGTAAACGTTTTTTGCACAAAGCATACATGGCATGAAAAAAGAAAATTTTCCAGCTGGATTTAGTAAAACGCAACCAAGCGAATTGAAATTATTTACCAGCTTTGGCGCCTCTAAATCGTCGATTACCTCGCCACTCCATATTTCTAACCTATCGTGCGCAATATTTATTCTTGCTTGAGAGCTACGTAATTCTGATAACCAACCATCAACTTCCATATCAATTTGTCTTTCGGAGAAACTAAATTGCTGTACCTTTTTTTCGGGCTACCTTGAGGTAACAAGTGGAATTGATTTTGCGTTTGGTTACCTTTTTAATGAGTGTATCTCTGTCTTACGTTGAACATATTAAAATTATTAACAATTTAATATTATTGGCTTGATACAATAGTCATTGTTGTAATTTGAGTTTAACATCAGCATTCACGTTCATTTGACAATCAGCCTGTTGCTAGATTGGTTTCCAATTGTCCATTATGCGAAATTATATTCTACACTCAAATTCGTTTAAGACGACGTTAAATCTCACTAGTGTAGAGCCGACATTGTAATTACAACATCGTTGAATATTCCTTGCCACCTCAATAATTATTCTCAGGCCTTTTCAATGACTGTTGTACAATGTTTCCCCTAACCTGTTTATAAACAGTAGCAGAAAATAAATAATAAAAAACTGGAAAAATTATATGCAAAGAATGGGTAGTTTTCAATGAATTACCTTAAATAAATTACAGAAAACCGAGGGATCTGTGAATAATAAAAACAGTATTGGAGACTTGAATGTTTCTAGTATTGGTTTTCTACTTCTTCACTTAATTAACGCATCTCTTGCTAAGGGAAAATTTCCGGAGAAACTTTAAAGTAACTACTATAGTACCCATCCCGAAAGTTATAGGTTCGAATAAAGTTAGTGAATTGCGTCCAATTAACATGTTGCTTTGTTGTGAAAAACCGTAGAACTAGTTGTTTATAATTACAAAGTAGAATCAAATAAATTGTCGACAAAAAGCATTTCAGTTTTAAAACTTTACATAACCTGTTAGTGACACTATGGGAATTGTTTTTTGTAAATTTACCTTGGGTATTTTAGGTTTGTTTCACAAATCCTAAATCTATTATCTCAAATAACAGCATATTTATAGTATACATTGCCCAAGATCGACAAGATTTAAAAATATGCTTTCATTTAGTCAAGATTCTAATGCCTTGTCCTAGTCACCTCTAAAAACATTTTTTATTGTCGAGTTTTCTGTTCTCCTTCAGAGCTGTTTAATAAGTCAAACCAGGTTCTGAACTTTTCCTTTAGTAGGTACACCAGTCACTCTTGTTATTTACGATTTAATTTTGTTTCTTAAAAGATTCACTTTAATAGGGAATTTGGAAAATCTGCCCACGATAACAATTTGGAAAATTCCAGTTGGTTGATAATTATTGCAATGAATACTGAATTTTTCTAGATTTGGCCACACACAGTATAACCTTATTAGCATCTTAGTACAAACTATTTATAAATGCTGTTCTCACAAAGAAAGTTTCAAAAGGGATATTGTAATGAATGAGATAGTACCGCTCTACTGAAGGTTTAGGCATGAGGCGAACGTAAGTGTTTTGTAAATAGTGTCTACCCGAAGTGTTTCGAAAGAGCATGTTACGTATACTAATGTTGTTAACATGGAAAAGCATAATGGTTCAAATAGCGTGGAGTCAGATAGTTTTTCGAATAAAAGATATAAAACTTGATCGTGCCGCGCCGAAGGGTTTTTAGACAAGGGTAGTACTAAGAAGAGAGCTTCTGGTAAAACACGGAGACCTAACGGTTCGAGACTTTAGATCACCAGACGGATGCACAGTAGGTATTGTTGATGTTGGAAGATCTACGCAAATAGGCAACCAAAGTGGTTTACGACAATCGATGAAAACTTCTACGTCATCATCTAGAACCTGTAGGACGTTTTTCGTTAAACAGGGAACACCTGCAGAAATTCGATGAACGCCTATTATGAGCAATTGCATACCTAAATTTGATCCCAAAAATAAAAATCTGTTAACTCTGAAATATAGGTGTGTTAACTAGAAATCTACAGAAATTGAAAAATTAATTAATCATTTAACAAAGATGCAAACTAATTTAGCAACAGTAACAATTTTGGCTTATATCGTACTGATCAACGTCTTAAGGGTCTCTGCTTGGGAATGGCGAAATTTTGCTTTATTTCGGGCTTGCAATTATGTCACGTTTTTTGCTTTCCACTCGTTTGTGCTTTGATTGATACCAAAACTTCTAACATTGATCGAAGCTGACTGCGTTCTCTACATTTTTACTCACTGTAACGTCTAAACGGTGGGTCCTTACATGATTTACGTGAAGAGGTGTTCAATTGATTTTTGCTGTATTTAGAAGTCAGTTTTCTTCTTATGGCCATTTTTTCTTTAATTAGTTTCTTCCCAATATATTTATGCGTGATATCAAACTTTCATTCAAGTTTCCTGTATGGCTATCTAAGTTTCCCAAACAGCTGTACTAACAAGTTCTTTCTTCTTCTTTCTCGCCATCTTTCTAGCGTTTCTGCCATTACCGAATAATCTGCTAAGCGGTATTTCATACTCAACCCCCTTAAGAATATCATAGATGGTCGTAGGCGGAATCCCGACTGCTTTAAAATGAATGACAGTAAACAGTTGTCTACGTTCACCACGTACCATATAAAATTCGTCAATTGATCTTCCACGATTATTTTTATTAAGTTGATCCATATTCATGCCGTCCGTTAATAGTTAAGACATCAAACGTTTTGTCGCAATTGACAGTTAGGATGTGTAAAATTATAAAGTAAATAACGTTCTGTGAAAAAGTTACTGCGTTTAATTTTTTCCAGTAAGAAACGCTTGTGCAGATTTTTAACTAGCGCATCCTAGTTAGACCAGATTGACCAACTAAAAGAGGATGGGATTGTGTAGCAACAGTCTATCGAATGCAATCAAGATTGTTTGGAAAGGCTAAAACCTGATGTCACAGCCTTACAAATGATCCTAGTTCCTAGATTGAATGGGAAGTTTTTAGAGCAAAAAGGTTTTTAGCAATGACTCTCAGAAAATGAAATTATTACAAACTTGTCAAATAACCGACAAAAATGCTGTAGCTTGCCTTATTGATAGAGAAACAGATACTGCTCACGCAGGTAGTTAAAAATACTTGAAATGCTATACAAAAAGTACTTATCTATGCTTTGCGATAGAAAACAGTCTCAGGCAAGACATGTTTGCTCCTAGATCTTAATAATAGGTGTCTCAAGATCCGAGTTGGAATACAACCGAAACTCTAAAAACCACCAGTCATATTCAAAACTCGATGCAAAGAATGTTCAATGGCATGACCAATCCAAGTGTCCAAAACAAAAAGCTGAATACCAAAGATGTCATTTGCTGGGTCATGATGCCAATAGAAGTAGGTAGGGATGCAACCCAATCACCTCAAGCGTCATAACGACAAATCGGCAAGTAAGTTACAAGTTTTACGACTATCAAACAATATTAGTGTAATGGAAAATGATTTAACACTTTCTGTCTAATTAATAATGAACCTTGACGTGGTTACGTTGATTCTGGTTGTGGTGCCAATTAAAGGTCCGACGTTGATAGATTTGTTTTCCCTAACAATATTGGCTTGTAAGTGGTTATGCTGGTGGCGGGCGGTAGAACATACGCTATCTATAAAATGCTAGCGGATTTAAAAGTTGTCTTACATTCTGCTAATGTTGTAACTTTAGTAGTCTCTAACTATGTACCTCAAGTCCAAAAGTTATTCTTGGACAACCATTTGTTTACAATGGTAGTGGTTCATGGTAATCAAATTAGTTTATTTGATAAAAACAAATATATTTTAACAATAGTCAATCGCTACCAACAATAAACGTTATTAGATCATGTCATCATATTCCTGTTTATAGCAATGAAGAAGCTGATAATGTCTATGTTAATTTACAAATTAGATGAATTTTGCTTTAGCCCACGATTAATCAAAAATGTAAATTGAGAAGGTTACATGCCGGTTGTAAATACGAAAGTTATGTATGAAGACTCAAGTTTAGCAGCTTAAACAGATCAACGTGAAAGTAGGTAAAGGGCTATAGATTGAGCTGAACTTCTAAAACTCCTTAATGAGTATCACAATTGTTTCGCTTGGGTGAGAGAAACTCTTGTTACGAAAATATTTACAAAGTTATCAGATTATGCACCAAGTACATACCGCCCTTACCTTATCATGTCTTGGACTCTCCCAAGAAGAACAAGTTACTGTCTCTCCTTTCTCTCTCTCTCTCTCTTCTGTGGCTCTACAGCCCGCGTCGGGCCCTGGCCTCCTTCAGTTTTTGCCTCCAATCTTCTCTGTTTCTGGCATTTCTTCTCCAGTTTCTACATTTTAGGATCTCTTTGAAATTTTTATTTACCGATTTGTGCCATCTTATTCTAGACATTCCCTTAGGCCTTGCTCCTTGCATTCTTTTATTGATGACTTTTTTGAGATTTCTTTCTTTCCCCATTGTACTGTTCGTTCCAGGTTTTTTCTATAAGAGTATGTATAGCTTTCCGGAGGTTTCCACTATCTAATTTGAGCAGTTCCGAGGGTATGTTACCAATCCCCGGGGCCTTTCTATTCCTCAACGCACTAATTACGTTTTAAACTTCGTTGATTAGAGGTGAGGTTTCTTCTTGTTGTTGGTTTATTACAATGTTTTCTTTCTCATTATTTTTTTCTCTATGTATAAGGTTTTTAAAATAATTTCTCCAGGTCGCTTTTAATTCTTGTTTGTCACTTATGATCCCACCTGTTGCATTTCTGTACAATGCTGTGTGTAGTTTACACCCTGTTTCAGCCTTTTCTCGTATTATTCTCATTGAATTCCTTTTCCATGTTTAAGAACTGCTAGTCTTTAAATTTTCGTTTCTTCCTTCTGCATATTTTATTAGTTCTTCGTCGTGGTACTTTAAATTTTTTCCCTTTCCTTTGGTTGTCTAGCTATATAGCTTTTATAGGCTGCTTTTCCTTGTTTGATGGCTTCCTCACATTCATTATCAAACCAGGAATCTTGTTTTTTCTTATTTACTATTCCTACTACCTCTCTTGCTGCTTCTGTGACTGCTGTTTTTAATGAGTCCTATTTAACCTCTATAGAGGAAGTTTTGTTGTTTTTTTTCTGCTAGGTTTTTCTCTACTTCCTTTTCTAACCGCTTTTGGTACGATGGCTGTTTCAGTTTACCAATATCAAAATTTTCTTGTCTGTGTTTTTTTTGTTGAGTCTTGGTATTTATTCTATATCTAAATCTGGCCTGTACCAAAAAATGTCCCTTTTCTTGTTCGCACATCAGGGATACTAGTGGCTGACCTTTTATCGATTAGTGACCATCTACTACATCTGATTGTTTGTGGTTTCATCTGGTGACATCCAAGTGATCTTGTAAATATTCCTATGTGGCTAGCATGTTGAGCTGACCACCATGTTCTTGATTGTGGCTAAAACAACAAACTTTCTGTTTTCGTTCGTCTCTTCTTGTGCACTGTGTCTTCCTATGATTCCCATGTCCTCGTCTGCCTTCCCGATTTTTGCATTCATATCGACTATAATAATTTCGTGTCATGCTATTTTTAGGTGCCGCATCGTACACTGTTTCTAGTTGTTAGTAGAATGCTTCTTTTGTTTCTTGTTCTTGTTCTACCGTGGGACAGTGTACATTTATCATTGTTATATCATTATAATAGCTTGAAAGTTCAAAATACTTGACTTTATTTTGTTGTCGACTATGAATGCTACTCCTAGTTCTTTGGTGTCTGTTGTTTTGCCACTACATAATATGGTATGGGTTTTTGTGTCATTTATGCCATTTCCCAGCTATCTGGTTTCTTGTATAGCTGTAACTGCGAGGTTGTATTTTTGAATTTCGCAGAGAAGAACAATTTGCGCTCCTGATTTGTTCAGTGGTCTAACGTTCCAGGTTCCAAACTCGTAATCTATTTTTCTTTGCCGTTGTCTCGCCAGTATGACCGTCCAATCCGAGGCTAACTTGCAGGTTTTGAAACAAGTGTTTTTTATGGGAAAGCCCATTGTAGAATCCTCCTGTTTTATCCGGGTTTGGGATGGGCTGTAGTGACTCCTGAGCTACTCATTTACCACCACAGGCGATGGAAGTCACTACGCAACTCTTATCTCGCCTTGGGTTATCTCAAGATACCCATTACTGAATAGTTTGAGACCGGTTTGTAATACCGGAAGGACAGTATCAGTACATAGTTTTCCAAAGAACTATTAATTGTTAAAAATTACCAAGAAAATTCAAAGACTGAATTTTCTTTGTAATTTTTAACCAAAAAGCTCCACGATGAGAGATCTTTTCGCAGAAAACTATTAATTGTATTTTATAATAGCTTCGTTTCGATATAGCAATGGAAAGCATCGATGATGTTATACTTTCTTTAACCGTCAGGTAATTTTTCTACAAACTTCCTTTCGTTTCTTCCTATTTGCCGTCTTTTATCTTATAGTAGTAGCATTAAATTTCTATGCTACTTCTTAAAGACTGTATCGCAGTTTTCGTTCCCGAAAAATGTCTACGCCGTAAAACGTTTCTTTGGGTTGGCGAGCTATTTGAGAAAGATTGTGCAAGGTTTTGAGACTATTTTTACCGGTTTTTGTCTGGAGTGAAAAACGGTAGTCAGATTTTGGAGTATTTGAAAGGAAATTGGCTAAACGACTTGTACTGGCTATTTCTAACGGAGAGATTGAAACAGAGATTTATTGCGATACTAACAAACAAAACCTTGGTGGCATGAGCTTACAAAAGCTAAGCGACAATTCTATAAAACCAATACTGTTTTTTAGTCAAGTCACCGCAAAAGAAGAACAAAATTACCATTGACTGTGGTGAAAGTTTAAAGAACTGTATTTGATCGCTATAGACACTTTAAGGTTATCACAGATTGTAATTCCTCATGCTATACTCTTATGAAAAGAGATTTAGTTCCTAAAATTGCTAGGCGGTAAACCGCTTAGCACAAATTATACTTTAGCATCGAATATTGCCTTGATGGTGCAAGGACAGCTCATGTGCATGTCTTAAAGCAGAACTTTGTTGAGTGATGATAGAATTTCCAAAGATATTGAGGTAGTAGTAGTAGCTAATACAACGAAAGGTTCTCGGCAAAGAACTGTAGGAATCAAATATCCCAGCCATCGACAAAACAAGGAACTAAGGACAACGATAGAAATATCCGTCTAAAAGATAAACGTCATGTAATCTTAGATGAGTAATTCCTAAATGTGGTCAAAGAAGGATCCTCATGAATTATTACCACGACAGAGCAATACATCTTCCTGAAGCTGCAAACAAGCTTTCAAGTTTCTTTCTATGAAAAAACATTGAAGAAATTATATTAACTCTTGGGCTGTTATAACAATAAAATTCCGTCTGGAAAGGGACCAGGAAGACTTTTAACCAGTCTAGTAGAAAACGAAAATGTTCCAGTGGATGCGCTGCATATTGAAGAAAAATTCCCAACTCATAATTGTTGTAGTAGACGCTTTTATCAAATTTATTTTTTTAAAGGCCATGCCCAATACTAACATAAGTCAGAACCAGTTACGAAATTATTAGGTGAATTATAGAAACGCTTGGGGTACCAAGGATGCTTCTATGTGATCGAAGTACAGCTTTCCAAGAAGCTTATATGAAGAGTCCTGTACAGATCTAGAAAAGATAAATTGATCGGTTCTGTCGGTTTTGATGACTCCTACTGACGAAGAGAGCCATTAGGACGGAACCGTAAGTCAGATAATATAGAAAATTAACTTAATGTCACAATAAGTAAGTTACCACATAGGAAGTGTTCTTTGAATATCATCCTCGTGGCGTTAATGATGCTTCAGATGCAATGTAACATCAATAATATCGGTCTGTAGAATTTTGGACGAGACTATTTCCAAAATAATCGCAATGTTTTTACAAGTTTATTATATTTTACAAAATAAATAGTTAAACCATTAACTACTAATAAATTATAAAATTTGATACTGAAGTATTTTTTCAGTTGACTAAAGTTTTGAAACACCAATATTTTATTCAAGCGTGGGAAAAGTTTTTTCCCCATATAGTTCTGAAACTTTACTAACAAACACAAAAAAAAATAACCTGAGTTAATTATTAATTATATCTGTAACATCTGTTTTAGAAATTTAAAACGTAAAAAGGAAAAATAAATATAGAGATTATACCTACTAGAATTAATTTTTGTAATTTAATTTCGTGTGCAAATAAGAGATAGTTATGGAGGAAAACCTAACCCCTTTTAAATTAAGAGATTTAGTATCTACTTGAAAGAGCTTTTCCTTGCATTAGCTCTGAAAGCTGTAAAGGTAAATTGATTTAAGTCTAAAATTATTTTAGACACTACATAAAAAAGTTTTCGGTAGAAAATTTATTTATAATATTTATCCGATATAATATATTGAGTAAATAAGGGTAAGATAATAAAAAGGAAAACTGGGTGAAACCTTTTAAAATTTTTCTTTTATGTTAAGATCGGAAAGTTAATTAGGAACTCCTAAGCTTTTTTTTAGCAACAAGAAAACTCGGTTAGTCTAAAATATTATTATAAACCTGAAACTTAGAGAAGTGTGTAGGAAACATAATTAAAGTAACATTAACTGTAGAGATTATGACTAATATACTATTGTAATATAAGGGTTGTGTCGTGTGGATGCGGTTACACTACTGTTTGCTTTGTGTGACATAATGCTTAGAATTGTTATTCTCTGTTGTAACAGAAATAAAATTAGTCATCCAAGATTGTTTCAATTTAGGTATAACTAAAACTTATTAAGTTATGATTTCATTAATAATTTCAGCTTACACACATGTAGTAGGAATTAATTCACAGTATTTATGTATCTACTTACAATTTACATTGTATTATTGTAACTGTGAACCACTGCTTACATCACTTATTACTTCTTATCATTTCGTCGGATATGATTTTTGAGAA
>VTPC01001972.1:4146-49748 GCA_011009095.1 Ignelater luminosus
GACTTTGCAGGATGAAGATTGCAACGCAAAGAATGAAAAGAAGAAAGCAGAAGAGGAAGAAATCAGATTATAGAGTCACCATAAAAACCTCAACTTTTCATCAACGGACTGCAAGGCAAGCCATGATCCGCTTGGCTCAAGTTAACCTACATCACTGCGAGGTGGCTTTAACAACTCTCTGCATAATACATTTGGCCCTTAGTTCAGCATACCAATCAACATATGTAAATCTTAACAAGAAGACTTTTTAAAGCATTTTAAGTTTGGAAGCGTACAGAACTTTACTCAGAATGCAATAAAGCTATTTAAAAAGCTAAAACGGAGTTTTACTAATGGTACTGTCACGGGCTCGAATAAATTCCTAAAGATGCCAAACTACAAAGATCCGGCGATCTCGGAGGCCATAGGCAACTGGACCTCCATGACCGACTCATCGACCAGGAAAAACGTATTTCGATGTTGTACTATTCTATCATAATGTAAGAGAGCTTCGTCATGTTGGAACCACATAAGCCGACGGATATCTAATAAAACATTTTCTAACAGCTCTGGAAGGTCGTTTTGCAAAACATTTAAATACATTCTCTCAGTCATTTGGTTGGGCAAGATAAATGGGTTTATTAACACATCATTTACTATTCTAGCAAAAGCTTTTATTGAGAATCTCTGCTGATAATTGAATTCGTGTATGATGTAAGGGTTTTTTACATCCCAATAGTGCATATTGTGGAACTTTGTAATTCCGTTTCTTGTGAAGGTGGATTGATTCATCACAAGTTAATACATTCATCGGAAAGTTGGCATTCCTCAGATTCTGTTCCAAGAGCCATTCACAAAATTTGGCATTCATAGTGCCTTGGTGCTAGAGCTTCTACATGCTGCACGCGGTACGAGTACAGTAACTCTTCGTGATTCGTTCACCAAACAGTAAATTGTGAGGTGCTGACTTTCCAAGCAATTTGGCACGTGCTTAAAGTGGATCTTCTTCAAGTACACAACTTTATCATCAATAGCTTGCCTGTTTGTTCGAGGCCCTCTCTCACGTTTTTGTCGTGTCTGCAGTTCACCCGAGGTCTGCATACAATCGTGCAGCTGCAGCAGCATCTTGTAGTGCTGTACCGTAAACTATTATTATATCTACAAATTCTTCATTTGTATACATTTTTCAATTGAGCACAAGATTTTACAGTGCATAAGTGCATGCATACATTGCCATTTTTAAAAGCATATAAAGCCTAGCCCTAGTCATCGGCGATTGTGTAATCCTGCTCGCTCGATACTAAGGTATACGTATAGAAATTACCAGGGTGATGTCAAAACACCCCTTTTCATCGGGAGTTAAATCTATGCTAATATTGCTAATAAACAGGACGTGTGCCAACAAAACTTTAACCATAATAATTAAATGGACAAGGACCTTTCGTCCTGAATGCACTAGTCTTTTGTATATACGATTCCAAGACTGGAGCACATGAGATGAGTAGACCTGGACCAGGATACCTGTTAATCTTTAACCTATACGGTATTCTAAGCAAAAATGTATGAAACACAAACCCACGCGCAGCAACTATTAGACAGGAATTACAGAGATAGGAGATTTTTTGTGGTTACTGACAGGCAGGTTGCACTAACAGTGTTAACATCCTACAAAGTAACTACGAGGCTTGTAACAGCATTGTACTGCCTGGAGGCTAAATTAATATTCGACGTCAACTGACATAAGAGAAAAAAAGAAAAGCGCTTCATCTGAGATTTTAAAGCATCTTTACAATATTTTTTCATATCTCTATTATTATCGGCTAGTAACTATAACGGCTAGTAAGATTTTATTGCAGAAGGGCAACATAAAGAACAACATGACTAATAGACTATATTAAAAACGTAAGATTTATTTCTAATCAAAACAACCCATTTCGAAAGACAGTACCACTCGCAAATGTCTTTTTTAAACGTTTCACATTTTCGGTGGTCAGAGAGTAAATAAATCACAGGTATAGAGGTAAGTTACATATGTACAATATAAACTTATACAGTTATATACATGACAAATCTAGAAACACATAAGGTTTTCTTACATACTATAATCTGCACTAGTCATTAATATTTTTATAAATTTAGTTTTCCTGCTACAATTTCTTCGTATTTCTCCTTTCTTAAAATTTCGTACTGTTTCAGTTTTGAATTATAAAAATAGAGTTTATCTTTAATTTTATTCACATCAAAACCTTCAGCTTGCAATTCAACTTTTTTCAGTTTGTACGTTCCAGTTAGTTGAATCGATTCCATGACTCTTAGAAATATAGGAATTGCGTACGATGGAAGGTTTCCTTTTAAGCCGTTGCATAATGCTACTACATCTAAAGTTTTATTTGTATCGACAATAGCGGCCATGCCAGCTTTTCCTTCTGATCCGGGAATCTAAAATGGCAAATATCATTAGAATATGTTTTAGACTTTACAAGTATGTTGATACCTCTATTCCATAAACAACGGCATCATTAAGCTGTACTATATTGCTTATAACAGCTTCAACTTCTGCTGTTGATACATTTTCTCCCTTCCATCTGAAAATTGAAAAATATATATAACAGTTCGGTGAAAAATGAGCCCAAATCAAGTCTGAACTATCAGAAATAAGACAATAAATTTCTGTTTTCACGCTAATTTTAATAAAGCCTGAAGGTTGCATGTTTCGACCTCTTCTAATCATGAAAGTCGCTTTCAGACCAAAGTCACACCTATCGATAAGGAGAAAATATCTTAAAATACACAAATACTTAAAATCTAAACTATCAAATAAATAATTAAAAAGTTGTAAAGATTAAATTTGTATATAGATAACACGTCTAATTGCATACTAAAACTTTACAATCTTAGTTTACAACTTTACAACTTTTTAATTTTGTAATTGGTAGTTGAGAGTTTAAGCGTTTGTGTATCCTAAGATGTTTTTACCTGACCAGCAACTGTGGGACTTCCATCTGAAGATGATCTTCATGATTAGAACAGGTCGAAATATGTAACCTTGAGCCTTAATTCAAATTAGTGTGGGGACAAAAATTTATGGTTGTTTTATTTATAAGAAGATAGAACTACACACCAAGGATATATTTTTAGTATCAAATCTAAACTCTTTGCATAGTATTCGGATGATACAAAAGAAGAAATCATTTTCTTACTACATCATAGTCGTAGTCTGAACTATTGCTTCTTACCTAAAAGTATCGCCCGTCCTGTCTTTAAAGAAAAAGTTTCCAAATTCGTCAGACACCAAAATATCTCCAGAATTGAAATAATAGTCTCCGTCAGTAAATACATTTTGCAGAATCTTCTTTTCGGTTGCTTCGTCGTCTGAGTATCCTTTGAAACTGAATAAAGCCTTTTTCTGATTGATCTTTCCTATAAGTAACCCAGGCTCGTTTACTTCACATTCAATACAACGTCCATTGCTATTCCTGATTGGCTCTCCAGTTGCTTCGTTGCATTTAATCAATGTTACAGGATAAAGCCATCGAACATATCTTGGTACAGAACCAATACAACCAACGATATTGCTTACATTAACTATAAGAACAAATTAGAATGTGTAAAAATGTTGTATAAGATACATTTTATAATTACTCATGTTACTGATTCCTTCCGTGGCACCATACAATTCATACACTTGTTTAATATTAAATCTATCCGTAAACTGCTTCCATATCTGAGGTCTCAGACCATTTCCCACGATAGCTTTCAAATTATGTTTTACATTACCAACATTCGGTGCAGATAGAATATATCTACACATTTCTCCAATATACTGAGCGTACTAAAACAAAACAACAACAGTAGTCTAATGTATTTTGTTGGTTAGTGTTGCTTACTGTTGCCTTGTATTTTGCACAGTCTTTCCAATAATTAGAAGCTGAGAATTTATTTCTTATTACTAATGTAACACCCATAAGTAGAGCATTTCCGGCACCTAACATTCCGCCAGCCGTGTGGTAAAGTGGTAATGGATCGTACAAAATATCATTTGGAGTGAGACCACCAGACAGGTATAGAGCAAGTGCAACAAACATATATCTGAAAAAGAAGGTAACAATAGAAATCAAATTCTCATTAGCTATATAAATACAGCATGCGTTCCATTTTCTTTCTTGACATCCTTAAGTAGCTATTGAAAGTAAAAGGAAAACTTTCTCAATTGATGTTACTGATTTATATGTTTTGCAATCGATACTTCACCTTTTTATCAAGACCGTTCTTGCCAATCACTGCCACTAATACCACGTATCTGTCTGTCAAATGAAAGTGTTTACTAATTATAACACTTTTGTGATTTTGCGGATTTTGACCAGGAAATTCAAAAATTTCTATTTACGCAAATTCCAAGTACTGAACAATTCTTACCTTATGTTAGAAATTAAAGCCGCTTTGGGCAATCCTGTAGTTCCAGATGTATAAATGAAAAGCAGAGGATCTCTAACACTCGGTTTATAATCTATTCCTACAGGATCGCTGGATATACTCTCAATTTCTTCTCGTAAATTCGAAGAGTCTGGTAAAATTTCCTTATTTTCTTTTAGCTGTTCGTGGAATTGATAGAATTTTAATGCGTTTAGATCGACCTTCACATTTTTGATTGCTAAAATATAAACAATTTTAAAAGTGGTATTGCTTAAAAAGTAGCACTTACTTTGAGCATGATTAGATCCAAAGATAATGCCTTTAGATTTTGACACACTTATTGAATGTACTAATGGAGAGCTAACTAAATTGGTATTGATCAAGGCTGTAACAACACCAATTTTCGATAAACCTAACCAAATACCAAGGTATTCAGGTCTGTTTTCAAGCAAAAGAGAGATACAGTCACCTTTTCTATAACCTTGATTTTTGAAATATCTTGCGATTTTATTGGAGAAATCTTCAAGCTGCAAAATGGATGTAATCTTAATGTGTTCAAATTATTTTATAGTTATGATAAGATTACTTGGTCATACGTCCAAACTTCATCTTCAAAGAAAATGGCAACTTTCTGAGGATTCTTTTTTGCTATTGAAGAGAATATAATAGAAACGGTTCTGTTGCGATGTTCCCAATACCATACAAGAATTTGTAATTTGCCGTAAATGGATGCTAACCTGAAATTGTTGTTTAAATACACATCAAAGAAAAATTAAATATCCTAAGTAGAAAAAGACTCACCTAATGTCCCTTTTATATGTTTTACTTAAGATGTAGATCCATCTATATCTTTTGTTTTTAATTAAAAATGTAGTTAATAATATGATTCCAAGAAGAAGCCACTGAAATTACAAAAGAAATAAGAAATCGAGAAATAAATCTTTGGTTTTTATAATAATGCAACGCTCACCATGTTTTACTTTTTGTGCAATGTAACAATTTGAGAATTTGATCCTAATTCTGTGTGTTTGCTTTTATATTAACTAAATCTGGACTTTAGTATAGTATCTACTTACTGTTATCAAGATAATTATAATAATAAAGATAAAACTATTAATACGTATTTTAAAATAAATTTCCGAAACGAGTTTGTTTTCTTTGATTGGTTGGTTCAAAACCACATTAGAAAAAGCGCAAGAATATTCCTGCGCGGCATTTACCGATGTTTAACGTTTTGTATTATTTACAAATGATGCACGTGGTGTTATGTCATTGATGTCCAAAAACCGCCGTGCCGCCGCCGTACCCTTGAACTGCTATTACTACGAAGCACTTAAAATATTGTTTTTATCATTTTAGCGTAGATTGCGTAACATCTTTAAAATAATTCAGACACAGTATTAATAAATGAAACGATATTGACTTGTTAATTTTACAATACAATGGGTATCTAAAATTCAAGTACCAAGCTTCATAAGATGTGCTGGAGAACAAATTAACTAGTAATCGCGTATTCCGGTTTTTCAGTTTGTCGTATGATGAAGATCAAAGTGAACATAGGGAACTATGATATATCAATCTTTTTACTACGCACTATTATCCAACTGAAACACAGCATCGTTATTTCTAAAAATATGAAGCACCTCATATACAGGGTACTTAGATACTGTAACAAACTTGGGGAGGTTATTCTTTAGTTGATTTTAAGAAAAAAAGTTTGTATTAACATGAGTCCGAAATTCAGCCGTTTCCGAGATACGGGGTATTAAAATTTTATTTAAAGTTCCTAGTTTTTTCAGTATTTCAAGAACAAGGTGAAATATCGAATGAAATTTTCTTCATGCTTGTTTCTTTAAGGTTTCTACTGTTCTACGTAGTGTGATATGGAGATATGTAGAAGAGAGGTCCAATCCTTTACCCTAAAGAAAATTGTTACGCCACTAAAAAATTAAAAATTCTTTATTTTCGGAAACAGTAATCGATTTGGCAGTGAAAGTTGCTGTTTCATTCTCCCGTAGAGCGTGCCATTTTCTAGTAAAATTGAATCTTCCAAAACCTTTCAAATTCAACGGTCTATGGTAAGGTTATGCATTATTTCAAAAACAGAATGCAGTTATTTGCATTACATTTCTCGACAAAGAAATAAACCTACTTTGCCGTATAGTCTTTTCCCAAAAGGAACAGTCTTCGACATACAGCGTGTCAAAGACTAATTTACAATTTCTTGTATTTAATTAACTTTGACACCCTGTATCTCGGGAAACGGTGCACTTTAGGGGAATAAGTTATCTGGCAAAGTAGGCTTAATTTAAAATAAAATTGCATCCTGTTTTTAAGACAACGTATGACCTCGCCATTTGAGGTTTCGAAAACCCTAATTTAATTCGAAACGTATTCTACTAAGAAATGCAAGAGAGACTGTTTTCGACAAATCGATTGTGAATTTCGGAAATAAAGAAATTTTAATTTTTCAGTGGCGTAATATTTTCTTTAGAATTAATGAACTAGTTTCCTTTTATTTCCCCGCCTCTGATAAAGATATCAAACACAAAACTATATAAAATAGTAGATATCTTAGAGTAACAAGAATGTAGAAATTTTGTTCTTGAAATATTGAAAAAGGAAGAAATTTTAAATTAAGCTGTAACACCCTGTATCTTGGAAACAACCCACATTTATGAAAACGTTTTTTCTTTAAATCACCTGAAGAATCGCCCCTCTAAATTTGTTGCAATAGTTTAGTTACATCCTGTATAGGTGCCGTGTTTAATATTCTACGCGCTATTCAATCCGGGAACTGTTAAAGCAATCACGCAAAATTTTGCATTTCAATATAATGCGACCTCTAGATTGCAAAAATAAAATTAGAACATTTTTCAGAACAATCCGTCATTTATTAAACAGAACTACTTTTTTATTACTCCAATGGACAGCGTAAGATTCCTGACACAAAACTATAATAGCAATATAGGTTTCAAATTATTAATAGCAGAATTGAAACAAAAAAATTTGATTTATTCCTTTTAACGGTTTACACGCGACTATACGAAAACCATTAAAGCTAGAAAGTTGAGATTTTGTAACTTTTTAAACTCAATCTATAGATTGTAAAAATGAAATTAGAACATTTTTTAGAACAATTTATCAAACCAGAAACGACATCGACCTTCATTTGTTAAATGAAATTACTACTTTTTCATTGCTCCAATCGACAGTCCTTAAGATTTCCGATACAGAACTATATCTAGGTTACCTACGGTCTAAGATTGATAATAGCGAAATTAGAACAAAGATATTATTCCGATATTATCCATTAAAGCTAAAAAGCTGAAGTCTAGAAACTTGCTGTAATCCGACCTCTAGATTTCAAAACTAAAATTAGAACAGTTTTTAGAACAAACTGTCAAACCGAAAACGACATTGACTTTTATTTGTTAAATCGAACCATCATTTTTATATTGCCTCAAGAGATAGCTCACAAGATTGTCAATTAAGAAATATTAGGTATCATGGTCCAAAATAAATAGTAATAGAACTGGAACAAAAAAACTTGAATCTGTCCTTTTTAACGGTTTGCACTTGATTATTCGGAAGCTCTTAGAGCTAGAAAACTGTGATGTGGTGGTTCGGTACAGTTCGACCTCTAGATTGCAAAGTTAAGATTAGAAGGCGTTTTAGAACAACCTGTTGAGCTGGAAACGATGTCGACGCTTATATGCTAAATAGAACTACTACTTTTTTACTACACTAATTAATGTTTCGGGAGATTTTCAATAAAAAAAGTTTTAGCTACCATTGGTCTATAACCGATAATACCAGAATTAGAACAAAAAATCTGAATCTGTTGCGTTGAACAATTTACATTTGATTATTCTAAAATAATCAGTAGAGCTAGAAAGCTGAAAGTTAGTGTTTTGATATAATTCGACCTCTAGATTGCTAAGCTAAAATTAGACCACTAAATGGGACAGATTTCAATTTTTGTTCGTTCTAACTCCGCTATTATCAATTTAGTCCTGTGATACTCCCATAGTTTTGTGTCGAGAATCTTATGGACTGTCGATTGGAACATGAACAAGTAGTAATTTTTAAAAAATGTAGGTCAACGTAGTTTTTGTTTTGATAGGTTTTTCTTTAAAATGTTCTAATCTCATTTTTGCAATCTACAGATCGAGCTATAGCAAGTTACAAGATTCAGCTTTTTAGCCTTCATGGTTTTTGATGTGTGTAGACCGTTAAACGGGACAGTATCCGTTTCTTTTGCTCTAATTTCAGGAATATCAATTTTAGGTACTATATGGTAATTCCAGTTTTATATCGGGAATTTAACGGGCTGTCAATTGGAGCAATAGAAAAGTAGGAGTTCCATTTAACAAATGAAAGTCGACGTCATTTCCGGGGTGGCAAGTTGTTCTAAGAAATATTCTAATTTTATCTTTGCAGTCTAGAGGTCGAAGTATACCAGAATGGTAAACTTTAGCCTCATATCTTTAACGGTCCCGAATAATCGCGTGTAGATTGTGAAACGGGACACCGTTGTTTACATTATTTTCTATCCATTGATGATTTAGGTATTATAGTATTAGGGGATGGAAACCTAAATGTAGTTTCATCGTTTTTCATTTGAGTACTTCTTGCAACATTGTAGTACTTCGTGAAATTTAACGAGTCATGATATAATTAACATAAAAATGTATTACTTATTAGAGAAGGTTTTATTGATGCAAATGTATGCTATGTCGCCATAGGCGTATCAATAGAGTTTAATGTTGGAATCTATCAAGGAAAAACTTTAAGCAAGCTGTTAAGAAAACATTACAAATAAACTTATTATTAAAGTTAAATATACATAATTTTGAGCATTTTTACCTTTCAGCCTTGAAATTAAATTATTTTGATAATAGTTTTAATAAGTTATTAAAGTGATGAGCATAAATGAATATTTTTACTGATTGAGATATTTAGACAATCAGATGATTCATTCATAACCTAAGAAGATGTTATTAAAGACAAAAACAATCATCCGATTGTTTATAAATCTCTTATTGAACTGTTTGAAATACTATTACTAATCTCTCGATTAGTAAAATCACCAACTCATTAACACAATATTAATGACAAAGTGAAAAAGCTCAATTTAACTATTTAGATATTCAAAACTACTTTATTTCATTTTTTATTCTTATTGATTGAAGATTTTTTGATTTATCATTATCAGATTTTTCCCAAAGAATTGTCAATCAGTAAGACTAGTGTAAGATATTAAGATTCAAAAATAACAATGAGCGCAATTAATTATTTATTATACAACTCTCCACATTTAATTTAAAAGTGGTATTGTTAGCAGCAACCCAGTTTTTAATTACTGCCCATATCTTCTCAATAGGATTTAGCTCCGGATGGTAGGGTGATAATCGAAGAACAGCACGCTCATGTTGATGTAGAATAATATCGAGCACATATTTTCGATGACTTGTTTAATAATTTTATAAAACTCTGTTTTGGTCGTACTGCTGTCATGTGGTATGTTTAGTTCTGCCAGCCATGTGGTCATATCTACCTTCAATGCCTGCATTGTGGGTAGCTGCTCTGACAACACATTATGATGGTATGGTGCATTATCGATGACGAGAACAAATTTGGGTGGCAAACTGGGAACTAATTTTTCTTTATTCACTCCATAAAGTTGACAGAATTCATGTCTTCATAGAAGTCGCCAGTTTTAGCTCCTATAAGCAAATGTCTTAAAAACTTGAATGATTTTTTACAGTGTTGTTACTTACCAAATTTAAATATTAATAAAGAGTTAGGAATAATAATAAGTCGTTTTTCTTTGGATGTAGGACGTTTGATTCCTTTTCGACTCCCATCAGACCATTCCATAGACTGTATATAAGAGCTGTGGATATGTCTCATCCATACATATTATTAGGCAACCTTCGACTTTATATTTCTTTAATTGCTTTAAGTACGTTATTCTTTTATATTGTACTTCCTTATTTAGAATTATTCATTGTAATGAATGATTCCTGTATAACAACGTCTTTCACTCACCTAAATCCCATTTAAATCAAGACTTTTAGCAAGCTAGTTATTCCTCGTTCAAATGTTAGCTCAGAAGCCTTTGCTTTCTCTATAATTGCTGCGAGTGTTTTTGTTCAGTTATGTAAAAATCATGAATAATTGATTTTATTATCTCAATTTCTTCCTGTGGCAAGGACATTTTTCGAGATCTACAAGGCCTGCCTTTGTGAGGTGAGCTCTGATATTCCAGTAGCAGTTAACACTCGATCCTTAAGCTTTTCCAAGGAAAAGTTAATTCCTTGTTCAGCCTCCTGCTTCATGAAAGATATTACTTTTGCAATTAATTCTCGTGCTTGACTATGTAACACTTGACCCTTCATTTCATAAGATATCGATGCTCCTGGTAGGGGATGCATTTCAAATGGAATTTCATCTATGAAATAAATTAATTAGTCTAAGGCTATATGATTTTTATATTATGCGGTTCTTATTTTAATATTGTTGAGGGTTGCTTGTAAAATTAATTAATGGTAAAAAACATAATTTAGCGGTATTTAAAGATGCTGTTAATCAAGTTCAATTTTTACAATTATTGTTGAGTTGTATGTCAAATAAAATGTATCTACTAATGGGCACTTATTATTATTTATAAAACTCGTGGAATTATTCTTCAAAACAACAGGACAATATTTGTATGTAAAATAAAATGTCGAAAAACAAACTGCAACTACACAGACCTAACCTATAACATGCTCAAGCTCTTCGTGTAAAATGACATTTATTGCCAGATGTTTATAATCAGTAATTTCAAAACAAATGATATTTTTGAAAAACTCTAAAACAGGTCAATATTTATTTTATATTTCGATGTTTTTAAGGTGCTATGCTTTGTTTGTGACATCATCCCCTTTCGATCTATGACGTCATATGGAGTTTCTTTAAATAGAATGCTATATCTTTTGTTTTATTTTTGGGTAGTACCTTCAAAGACCCTTTTAACGAACCCATACCACCATACTTCCACTCTTATTTTCAATCTGCTTCAACACTTCAACACCACGTCTATTGCTGTTCCTTATTGGCTCTCCCGTTGCTTCGTTGCATTTAACTATTCTCAGGATAAACCCATCGAACACAACTTGGTATGAAATCAACGCAATCAACGATATTGCTGATACTCACTAAGACAGAACAAATTAGAAAGTGTAAAAATGTGTAAAATAAATTTTATAATTACTCATGTTAGTGATTCCTGCCGTGGCACCATAGAATTCATACACGTGTTTAATATTAAATCTTTCCGTAAACTACTTCCATATCTGAGTTCTCAGACCATATCCTGTGATAGCTTTCAAATTATGTTTTACATTAGCAACTTTCAGTGCAGCTAAAATATATCTACACATAACAGTAGTAACCTAAAGTGTTTTATTTTCTTAATGTTACTTGTTGCCTTATATTTTGCACAGTCTTTCCAATAATTGAAAGCTGAGAATTTTTTTCTTATTACTAGTGGAATGCTTCTAAGGAGTTTTCCGACACCCATAATTCCACCACCTATCTTTAATATGTACAAATCAATATACATACAGATCTTAACAAGTTTTGGATTTTTATTTATAATAGAAAAGGTTAATCTAGAATACCAAGGTTGATTTAAGATCTCAGGAGACAGCAATTTGATATTCCCGAGTCTATCATAAATACTTTTCGGAATTACTTTTCCAGTATCTACATTTAGTCAGATTTAAATTCTGTTCACGTAACTTCTTCAATAACTAATATAAAATATTTTGGAAGACATTGTAAATGCCATAACAAAACTGGAGGCAAGGTAACAACTGGTGTTGACATGGTTCCCAGCGTTTAAATGCGTGACTTTTCACCGATTTTCGTTAAGCCACTGCCTTCCTTATTTAATCTTATACTATGTTGTTTAGTTTTTTCTGAGATCTGAAAGCAAGGGCTTATCTGTCCTACTCTTAAAGAAGGTAATCCAACTCTTACAATATAGTCTACGCATGCAATCAGCAGTATCTTTCACTGTAACAGAATGGCTTCATATTGAATCTCTCTACTACGACAAGTTTAGGCTGGCTTCACATAATACGCTTCAGAGATTGTAGAGTCAAGTCCACGTCATGTACAGGGACATTACAAAAGCTTTTGACCAAATTGATTAGAAAATATAGTTTTCGCGTAGTTTGATGCAGCTAATCTCATCAATTTATTCTATTGCAAGTCACATGTTGAATACTCTAAAACTACATCTTAGCCCTTACCTCAACATCACGAGTTCCACAAGGATCAAATTTAGGCCCGTTACTTTCCTTAGTTTTTATTAACAAGCGTCCTGGGCATATACAATGTGAAGAGTTATTATTTTCCGATGACTAACGAATATTTTAACAAATACGCAACATTAATGACTGCATTCACCTCCAACAAAATATTGATTACTTAATTGATGTAAAACCAACGGTATTCATCTAAATGTGGACAAGTGCTCTGTCATATCGTTTACTAAAGCATATTCTCCTCTTATTCTTACTTACCTCATTAATTAAGTTATGCTAAAACGTAAAAATATCGTCAAAGATCTTAGAATATTATTTTGATGATAAACTTCATTTGATGAACATATTAATCAGACTGCGTTAGCATCTAGCAAAATTCTTGGGTTTATTTATAGAGACTGCAGAGAATTATAATATCTAATAAAATTTGTTATTTATTGAACAACGGGAGTATATCCATCTCACGAATTTGATTACTTCCATTCGTTGACTGCAATTGGTATGGTGTCTCTAAGAGCAAGAAGAATAGTTACAAGCTTCCAGTTCCTTTATAACTTACTTAACAATAAGATTGACTGTTCAAGTATGGTACAAAAAGTTAATTTTAACGTACCCAGAATTTAAGACGATCTTTCTTCTTTCATAACAATTTTGCCAAAACCAACGTTCTGAGATTAAGCCCTGTAGGGGTTATGTGTGATAACTTTAATTCCAGCAGTATGTATAGCGATATTTTGTCTCTTCTACTCCTTGTTATTGTATCTATTGTTATAAGCAAATATGAACAACCATAGTAACTATTGAATTTATTTTTATTGTTTCTTTGCGTATTGTAAGCATTACTATGAAATTTCCTGTATTTGGTCTCTGTAACCTGTAAGGAAATAAACAGTTATTATTATTACTGTACGTAAAACATTACTATTGTAATACTAATCTGTTATCACTAATAAACAGTTCACTTGGTGGTAATAAATATGTCATAGTAAAAGCCCAATGAGTATTAATCATAATAATAGATGTTTTAGACATTATTATATAATATATATATAACTACTGTCATATTTTTCAACCATTTAAAGTTCTTCAGATTAATGTCTACTATGTATTTACATCAACAAAAATTGTATTATAGCAATAACAAAATATTTGGCTGCCACTGTAAGTACAGCAAAATTGTATAACAATTATAAAAACTCGCATAACAGTTATAAGACATTTTTTATGTAAATTGATAACCACAGCCTATCTTTTAGTTTAAAAATGATATTGGCAAGTGTGTCCACACTCTTTCCATTACAATATCAAGCACTTTAGTGCAACTATACTCTCTTCCAGTAACATACACTTTGAAAAAATATATGAAAAATGTTTCATTGTTATTATTTTTAGCTGCCGATAGATCCTGTCGACTGCTTATATTTTCCTATTTTTATTTAAATAGATGAATTAATTAGCTAGCTTTAGATTCTCTTAAAAAGTTTTTCCCATGTTTATCTAAAGTTTGTTTCGTAGGATTTTTGATAATTTAAGTTATTGCTTTATTTTTATTATAATCAAGTCATACTATTTTAAATGAATCTTAAAGAGCGTAGAACTTTGGACTGGGGCAAGTTGTAATCTTGAATAGACTTTACTGTGATGTTTCCACTTTTAATTCTTCCTGCCTAATGTTGATAGTGTAGTGTATATAAATTTTAATTATTTTTCTACGTATAAACATAGCGTTATGATGATTTATGTTTTCGTTATTAAATTAAATTTCTCTTTTTTTTATATTATTAACACGTCATTATTTCCTCCTTGATCCTACCTTGATCGAACGTCGAATGCTACATTTTCATTTTGAAATCTGTTATTTAATCAGTTTGCTTTTCAGTAAATTACTTGTTGTTAACTCATTTCTATTTTATTTCTTAGTTTACTTCGATATTTACTCATTTGCCTTCTTACTATTCTTCTTGGTGTACTGCTTTTGATTTACATTGGTTTACATATTTAAACGACTGAACTTACGGAAAGAGAAGATAAAGGCGATTTTATTTAAAGAATCCATTTTTCCTCTCTTTGGTTGTATGATAGGATTCTAGAGACAGAATTTCTAGCATTCATTCTGGTGGTCACTACCTTAGAGCTTTGTACGGACAGAAATTTTCAGGTCTGCCCCGGCCTGGTCCGAGTGGGATAACTTGAGGCGACCGAAAAAAACTTGGAACATTCCGGAACAGCCCCAACAACCCAAAAAGCCCGATCCGTCCTACAGACCCGAAGTCTGATAAACTTTAACTTCCGTTGTTAGTGCTATCTTATTCCGTAATTGTATCCATTAGCTTTGATAACTGGCAAGAAAGCATAAAATTTATATCGTGATAATTTTACATCTAGGTGTATGAAGACAGACCTTGAGTTAATTTAGGATTGGTTATTTGTCTGATTGTCACAAGAAGTTAATTAATTACAATACTTTCAAATTATTTTTGATACGCATTCAAAGCACGTTTTAGCCTCATGATCTTTGCACCAAATGACCTGAGGTTGTTAAGATAAATCCGGATTTTCGAGATTTTTGTCAAAACTTGCATTAGAAAACTAAATTTAACGGAAAGCTTGTGGAAATTAAACAGATTTCTTCGTTAATTTTTATGTTACTTATCTATAGAAAAATGAAAAGTGTAAAACAAGTAAACTAAATAAAAGATATGTTACTAATATTTTTGCTGTTAATTATTTTCTAATATTAATTTCCATTATGGTTAAACAAATTGCTAATTACCGAACAAACTATTTTGTATCATTTAATCAACACTTGAAAGTTAAAGAAAATTTTTTGATATATCTATCTTACGATTAGTCTCATATTAATTATAAGTATCAAAGAAAAAAAATCATTATTTAACGTTCTAATTAATTAGTGATTTGTCATTCTGTATGTGTAAGCAACAAATCCTCAATAGGTTCAGATCTCTGACCTATGTAATTATTATATCGTAGTCCAGTATTGCAATGAACTTTCTACATCTCATTAAAATTATCTTTTGCTAAGTAATGGTGATATTAAACTTCCTTATATTTAGGTATTTACTGTACGATTTGGTTTATTCCGATCTTTTAAAAAATCATTAAAAGAAAAGAATTATTAAAAGAAAACAAATGCAGAATTTAATTTGGCAAATTTTTTGTGGCATATCAGAATAAATTAAGTTGCCCTAAAAAAACTGTAGTCAAAGATACCCAATGTATGTTATCATAAGATGTTTTTGTCGAGAAAATTCAATAGATTTGTAGGGATTTCCAAGATAAAAAGAAAATAGGAAACCTGCAGTACCTAAGCTCAATACAATTTAAAAAGTAGAAACCCACCTAATGAATAGTCACATAATTCAAGAAAATCGGTGACAAAGTTCCTTGTTATAAGCCAGGAGATAAAGTAGATCCTACCCTCGATATCAGACACGTGTTGTTTGAGTGTAAAGTATGGTGACTTGACTGTATACATAGGGTCAATCACGTTTGAACGTTCGAATAGTCTTTGAACTGTAAAGAACAACTTGATCTAATTGGAAAACAGCAACCTAAAATCAGAAAATAAAACTTATATCATTAATGTATAGCAAACATATATAATGTGATTTAAACAAATAACATAACATTGATATTATCAGCTACTGACCTTAGGTCGTGGATTCAGTATTGTAAATCAAAAACAATTAATCTTAAGAGAATATGAAGGTGTTCCGGTTTTTTTCCTGTAAAATTTGTTTACAGATAGTAAAGATTTTTCTGATCAAAAAACTTTATATGAACATTACATTTTATTAAATTCCTTAGCAAGTTATAGCAAATTTAAAATGCTGTAATAATATCGAGACTTGGTTCTACGTTTCACATTAGGATTGTACGACGAACCTAGAGATTATTATCTACTATGGGATTGCAAACTTGACATTCTTACATAATCAGGAAATGGCATAATGGTCTGTCCAAATCAGGTCTTTGAAACTTGTAAACTATGAAATCTTTACATTTCATGCATGAGATATTTAGAAATAGATAGATTTTATTATTGGCATTTATTTATTAATAATTAGATTTCGTATTAATTCGAAATTCTCAATAATCATTGTTTTAACAATCTTAATACTACTCTGCATCCCTTCTGGAATATTTGATGCGGAAACATACGCAATAATAATAGCCGCAAACATATTTTGTCAACCTGTAGCGGAGAAAGCTAATTGTCTACCAGGCGGTAATTCGTTGTTGAATACTGAAGTAATAAGGCCAGCCCTTTGGTTCTACATGTTTATATATATTAAGCTCGACAACTTAAGAACTAATATCTTAAAATACATATGATAAAGTTGCGGATTTTGTTTTACAAGGTGTTACGCAACAACTTATCATTTATCATTACAGAATGTGACAGTTGAATTTTGTCTTCTATATGGTTCTAAACTCAGAACAAGAAATAACTAAATAACAGGCTAGAGATATTCAAACCAACTTAATATTCGCGATAACTGCCAACAAAAAAATCTGAAAATATAGGAACGGCTACGGGAAGATGAAAACTCTATGAAATCAGAATCGGCAAACTAGTAGTCCCTGGAGATGAGTTGCCTGGTATAACAACAAAACACTTGTGTATATTTTACAGTTCAAGTCTCAAAACTGAATCGTCTCCTAAATGAAATAATAGACCTGCGTGAAATGAGTGTTTTCTCCAATATTAACCGATGTTGAGATAATCACTTACGGTGACGTTCTAATCTTGCTACCTATAGACAATGTCATTGAACCAAAAGATGCTCTTAAGGATCACACAGAAAACGATAATAACAAATTGGGGAATTATAAAAAGAATGTGGGTTTTATGTGCTTCAAAGGCTCATACATTGAATCTCTCAACAATCTGCGGACGGTCGATAGAATAGTTATGGATTAAAATATCAAAAGGATGTAACTTAGAAAAGTTGTTCAATACGTTTACCTCTACGTTTCGGAATTAAATATACTAGGTATTCTACAAAAGCGTGGTACACTAACGTTTTGCTTTTTAGTGAAGTGTACCATATACTTTTTGTATTTTCTTATTTTTCGTTCATTGCTGATGATATAAGCCTAATCCTTTTGGAGTTATTCAGTTGCTTAGTGTAAAGGTTTTTCAAGCCGTGGACCATGGAAATCTTAAAACTGAAATAAAACCTTATGAAGCATTTTAAACTTGAAGTAATTATCTCGTTTCATGTCCAAGTTGTTACCATCCACCGCCTTTAAGTAAAACATGTACAAGTCACTATCAGCAGCTGCAATAGAACATATATCACACCCACCTCTGATGTCACCACAATAACGCCGTCCATTAGGCAACCAACCATCTTCGCAAACAGACCGCTTATCCAGCTACAGAAGTGCTTCACACTAAACCATCAGATGACAGTGCCCAAACATTAGTTAAACCTTACCTACATCCTGGCACTGCAACCACCATACCATGGCCGAAAACGGGAGCTGAACTGCAATTCTTAACGCACCACAAGCTGAAAAGAAATAAGGCTCCTAATACAACCTCTGGTCTCTTTGCGTGATCGTGAATTAGCATGGAGAGCAGTAATAAATGGTAGTAGTAGTTCCGGTCACATATATGTATTAAAAGATATTACTAAGAAACGTTGCAAAACTCATTGTCTGTACTTTTTAAAATTATTCTGAACTACATAGGGTGTTCCGTAAAAGAGTGTCTCAAAAAGACTAAATTTTCTTAAACGGAACACTCTGTATCTTACTGTTTTCTTATTTGTTATCCAATATTGATTACGGCATTTTAGCAAAGAGTCTAAGCACTTGTGGTATTATTCCTTCATCAAGCCGCCCTTTTATAATCAATAAACCTTTGAGTTTCTTTTTTAATTCCTAATCTTTAATACCGAACAGTAAAATTCTAACTTCATCTCTATTATACAGTACGCAATCTTGTTTGGTTTTTAAATGAGACACCCACATTGATTTATGATTGCAAAAATATAGCACTGCGTGAATCTACATACATCTAAAACACTGTCGGTGTTATTTGGCAGTTATTTGTTGTAAGATTTTTAATAAACTTATAAAGCGGCCCCGGTATAATTTACGAGTAGATAACTTCTTAATTTTTACATATGTAAGACAGAACTAAATATTTAATGGATGATAGTTATTGAGATTTCAGTTAAACTGGAAAACACAAATCTAATCTTCCTGATTTTCTAAACTGAAAAATTAAACACGCTAAGTATTTCAGTGCTTTCTTATTTCCTATCTGTTTATTACTTTTGTTTTTTATTTTATTAAACCTCCACTACCCTAATAACCGAGAAAACCCGAATAGTGTGCACGAATAGCGTATATCGAACCCAAAGAAGTCTCTAAGTTATCTTCTTGTTTACAAATAACTAGTAGATAACAACATGTAGCTGATATTTATCTTGATGAGCTTCATCATTCTAAGTTGTAGTACTCGGAGAGAACACATAGTACTTCCGCTCTTATAATAAGCATTCGTTGTTGAAACATGCCTTCTTCGGTAACGTATGTTTATCTATTTTTGTGAAAATATTAATATGAATTGTTTTCAGTGGACTGTTTTAGCTGTAATAACTGTTCTGACAATTTATTTTTGTAAGAATAAAAGATACAGATGGTTTTATATATTTGCAAAGACATTTCGGAGAGATTTCAGGTAATTTACATTATCTCTGCATTTAAAAATAACGTTACACTTAATTAACATATCATATAAGTATAGCTAGATAGAGCATAATTTCTATAAAAATAATTAATAAATTACAACATAAGAAGATAAGGCCCCGCGTTTAAAAATATGAAGCAAACAAATATAGAAGATAGATGGTTTAAAGTGCACGTAAATATTTATCTTCATTGATTATCCAACTAATTTCCATTATTTTTATGTTTCAGGGGCTTCATAGTTTATGTGAAAACAGCAATCACAGCAAGATTAGCCAAAATAAGGAATGAAACTGTTGTGAGTGTATTTGAGTCACTCGTAAAAAAACACCCTGAAAAAGCTGCATTTCTTTTTGAAGACGAAACATGGACATACGCAGAAGTAATAAAAACGAACATTATGAAATAAGCAAAGCTAAATGATATAACATTCTGTTTCAGTTAAACAAGTTTTGTAATAAAATTGCAAGATATTTTAGAAATGAGGGATATCAAAAAGGTGATTGCATTGCTTTAATGTTGGAGAATAGGCCTGAATATGTTGGAATTTGGTTGGGATTATCAAAAATTGGGGTTGTAACAGCCCTTATTAATACAAATTTGACAAATGATCCTTTAGTACATTCAGTATTAGCTGGAAAATGTAAAACCATCATTTTTGGATCTCTTTATGCCAATGGTAAGTAATTTTTCCAAACCATTATGTTGATATTTGTTTTCATAAAGTTTTCTCTGAAGTTTAATAGAATTTTTTCATAAACATTCATGGTTGGTACAACAATGACAATTTATTTACCTACTCTATGAAAGTATTTCTCTTTAAAATCACAAATAGAATTTTGCTGCTATTTCTTTTATATTTGCTAAAGATTTCCTTCTGATAATTACTTTAAAGTGTTTTTTAGTGGGATAATTAGTTGTGGTCTTTGTTCAAAAGACTAATAAACAAAAGGGTTTACTAAAAGTGAAAAACAATCTTATCTAAAAAGACATGCTGTCATCGACCAGTTTTGACAAATAATCATTCCTGTTTGTAAATCTTCAGTGAAAATCATTACATTGCATTATATTAGTGACAAGAAAGATTTTGAGAAATATTAATGACAATTCTTTACCTGCTACTGTTCAGAATACTTTAGCCTTAGATGTTTTAAGTAGCTCAAGAAAGATCTATACCGGGTGTTAGTTTAGAAACTTTCCATCCTTTATATCAGGTAAACAAATGAAAATATCTAACTTAACGAATGATTTCTATTACGATCATAAAAAATTGTCCAATTTAATGGTTTTAATGAAAATCTTTAGTAAAAAATAAATTTCATTACATTAGTATTGATTTGGCCCATTCTGATTTTCTGATAACAGTTCAATTTACATTATTCAATAAAGATAACCATTTTCATCCGTTTTGAGTCCAAACTATGCATTAAGGAAATTTGTTGTGTTATTTTAAAAATCAAGACTCTTATCATTAAAGAAAACATTTCTATAAATAAATTGCGTTTAGAAGTAATATTTTATTTATAATTCCCGTTCTATATTGTTTATCGCAATAATATCTTTATGAACGTAACCCGTATATCACTCTGTATATTCATTAAAACAGATTTGTTATCTAGACGTTCAAGAAATAATTTCTTAATATCGTATTTAAATTTAAAAATGAGAATTTTAGAGGGAGAAATGTTTTTAAGAATATAATTTATCGTTATATTTTTTAATACTCAGGTATAATAAATTTTGTTACATCTAGGCAAGATCAAGTGTGTGCATTTGTAAACGCATCTTCATTACCTTTTATTTCTTTAAAGTGCATTTTTTTAAATGGTACAGGATTTATTGTATTAATTCCTATGTGTTTGAGCTTTTACTGTGACGTCCTTTTAACCTGTCAAGCCCCAGAGAGATGTATTATTCGCTTTCGGGTTAGAACATCTAGTTCTACCTTGAAAAATAATATTTTAGGGTGACCAATCAGATTATCTGTGAATGCTTTATTTGCCAATAGGAATTCTTTGCGTCTGTGAAACTTTGTGGAAGAGTTTCCTCCTTTATATACCTGGAACCATGAAGTTTTTTTGGTTGCCGAGTAGGCAATATGCCGCGCTGAGTCTTGGGAGATCTCTCCCGTCACTGTGGTTCTGCTTTCCATATAGTCAATTAAGATATAATTTGCATGTTGTAGTTTTCGTTTTAGAAGAGTTTCTATTTATCATACCTTATGATGAACTCTTTAGTACCTACCGTGGGAACCTACTTTAAAGCGTAGATTTCCCAGTGCAGCTATCGCTGGTTGCATTTTGCCACAATCAATTCCAAAAGATTTAATACTTTAATTCCGTGGTATTCAAGATGACTGCTACTTATCGTTAATCTCATTTCGATCAAAACTCGCTAAACTCGAATCACTTTAATACATTTGTTGAAAGTTTGGGATATTTGTCTACTAAATCTCGTTCACAATTCATTCGAGAAATTACTGTATCTCCAGGTCATCTTAGTATCGATAGCGTATAAGTGAACTCTAGAAGTAACCTCTTTGATTATTCACTGATTTAGTTGAAATCTTTGTATTAGAAGATGATTGTTCCGACTTTCTGGACGGCCACTCGTTGAGTTCTCAATGGTGCCCAGAAACATGTACATCTTGCTGCAATCCTGCATTTATTTTAAAATAAATTGTGCGCGTACCGCATAAAACTATTTGTTGAGTGTTAAACTGGTGTGATGAGAAATAACGCTCTCACGGATTAATGGTTACTAGCTAATGTGTAGGTTCCGTTTTTTATATTGACTGCCTGTTTATTTCTATGAAAATTAAATCGATTTGAAATTAGCTTATCAAGTTAGCTGTAAGGGAACATTTGTAACGCTCAATTAAAATTAGCATATTGGGCAGGCTCGTGAACTAGAAGTAACATGGGAATTAGCGTTTTTCATTTGCTCCCTGCATACCCTTTCAACCGGTAACAATTTAAAGTTGAATAGGTATAGAATTGCGTAAAAGCATACAAGTTTGTCAGTTTATAATGGCACTGTTGTAAGTCAGGTATTGCCCGTCTTTTTTGTGTGGTTTTCTGGGATTTTGTTGATGACATTGTTTAGTGGTACATCAAAGAGTAATCTCTGTCCTATGCCATGGTCTTTAAAAACTCCTAGGAAATCTTCAACCGTCCAACCTGTTTAGTGATAAGATCTTCTTGACAGATGATTGGCCCTACACATTCGGGCAAATTTATCATCGGCAAAGCTCTCAGTCTTCACATGAGAAGGATAATTAGTTTATTAAAATAGCTTATGTGTACACAGAGACTCGGCTGAAATTCTTATTTTATTTTATTCAAACTCTGCTCATCTTAACTTCATTGAAATGTATGCCTAAACATAAACTGTCAAATAAATTAATTCTGTTCTCCCTGAACTCTGTTAGCAGGATAGAAGTGACAGCTTTGCTTATCAGTTAGCATACTATAAGTGAATTTTATAACTCTGAATTTGCAGTGTAAGCTAGAAAATACCCTGTATATGTCAAGTATTGATTCAAAAAGATTAGGGTTATTCATACAGTAAACGGTGACTGTTTCAACTACACTTTTTAAAGTAAGATAGAAAGCTATTATACGTTGTTGTACACGTTCACTTTGTTTATTATTCAGATAAAAAAGTCGAATTTATTTCTTTCAAATCTTCTGTTTAAGTATGTGTACTACTATGGTACAACGATTCAGTTTGATAAACCAACGTCCTTTAGAATTCTTACATTGTGCAGGGCAATTTATGTAGAATGGGCTAATATGAGTGCAAAAGCTCACTGTTATTTCTCATTGTATGAGTTTAGCCTACTCTGTAGGGTTATTGTCTTCTTTCAACTACTTTGCATATCTTTTGTCTTGGATGAGCACAAACTGTAAAAGCCTTTTTTGGGTAAGCATTTGCATGTTGTTAGATTGATTAGGAGTTTCGTTCACGGCCTCGTCATTAAATTCTAGGGTGCTCAAAAATAGCTAACACCAAGTGATCAAGCGAAAAAATCAAATACAAGTCAATCAAGAAAAAAGATAGCTAAAGAAATCATTAAACACAGAACTCATTTGCATCTATCCACTATTGTTTGTAATATCCTTTATTTCACAGTCAGTAATCTTGAGCAAAATCAGTAGAGACTACTAGATTTTCACAAACCACCCCAAAAACCGTATACCTCTTCTGCATGGATGACTAGAGATAACAAGCTAAATAGAATTCCCCTGCTCAGCAAATAGTATATATATATATATAGCTTATTTCTGCAGGAATCTGGTCTATAATGTCTAAGAAATATAGAACAGCATTCATAGAAAAAAATAGAAATAACAAATAATAAATATTTGGAGAATTTTCATTCAATAAATTAGATTGATGTTGCCAAAAACTATATTAACGGTTAATATATCAAAAAGCTTAGATGATAACAAAACTATCAATAAGATATAGAGGGAGCTAAGAAGATTTATGACAAGGATGCTTATTTTAGTTTTTGCTTAGTATGCCTTCTTGCAAACTCCTTTTTTTAAGCCCTAGTGACCTTTATGCATTTTTTTGAAAGAATAACAGAATAACCAAAACCATGTTTCCAGAATTGTAGATCTATCTGCACTAGTGTCGTTTTTCATTAGACATCTATCCTTTACTATACTCTTATGTTTTACTCGTTTACAAATTTTGAAATCGCCAACAAGTGTTCTAATAGGATCAAGATTATTGCAATTCTAAATATTACCTTAATTATTTCTTTCAGTTGTTAAGAATGTTGCCAAAGATTTAGGATTTAAGTCATTTTACCAATTCCATGAGAGTACTACCAAAGAAGACTTCGAAGTGCTTCCCGAGTTTATAGATCTAAGATCTAAATTATCAAATATATCTGGAGATATTCTGAGTTCACGTGAAAGAGTTCTAGCCGATATTCAAGATCCTTTACTTTATATATATACCTCTGGTACAACAGGGTTACCCAAAGCTGCAGTTGTTACAAGCATAAGGTAGAAGAGACTTTTAGCACTTAAAAAAGAAAGTAAATTCAATTTTTTGTAGGTATATGTTTGCAGCTAGAGGCATGACTTTTGTTTTGAGACTTAAATCTAATGATGTTTTATACACCCCGTTACCACTATACCATAGCGCAGGTGGTATGTTGGGTGCTGGGCAAGCTGTATTATCAGGAATAACAGTAGCTCTTAGAAAGAAATTCTCAGCTTCTAATTATTGGAAAGACTGTGCTAAATATAACTGTACGGTAAGTTATTGGCTGTTTACATACAGAATTGAATCAAAATTTCATAAGAAGCTACTCACATTCTTTAATAGTTTTCATTCAAATTAAAGTAAGTCCATGTTGAATAACCTTAAATTATTTTTTAATAAAGCGTTTGGCATAGTTTCTTGCAGGATCAGTCACTTGGATCAAGATCAGAATTGAAACATGTTAAAGAGCTTTGTAAATAAATTGTAAATCGTTTAGTTTTAAAAACACTTCTTCAAATTGATTATGCACGCTATGATAAACAAATTAGGTTTTACGCGGGGAGATAATTGAATAAAGTAAGGGGTTTTGTTAAGTGAAAGATTGTCGTCTATGTATTTTGAGGGTTAATTATACTATAGGGGTCTAAAATGGTGTCGATTTAATCAATTCCGTTCAAGTTTCATTACATGACGTCTAGATTTTTCTTGAGAGGAGTTTGTCTTTTCTTAATGTTTAGCATTTATTACTGCAACTACTTACAAGTTACCCATGCAACATTTAGATTTTAATGCAGTCAACAGGAAACATGTAAATATTATGTGATCAAATTGACTGTTGTCTTCAAGTTGTATAGAATATTTTTAGTGGTAACATCCCAACTGCGGATGTATAAATATCGGATAATTCAATAATTGTATCGATAATTTGACATACACAAAGGATATTGGGAAGAGTAAAATGTTTTTGTAAGTTCCAAATAGAAAATTGTTTAAAAACTGTAAAAAGGAGAACTGGAGAAAAAATTAAAATTTGAAGCTGATAATTAGGCTCACAGAAACGTTTATAATTACTAAATACAAAAACAATGAATTAGAGAAAAGCTGCTCATTTCAGAATAATCCAGCCTCCTGGAGAAAGAGTAAACCCAGAATAATACGGAATTCAATCCACATCCCACAATGTAAAAGATCTTTTTCAAGTTTTTTGTTTTACTACGAAGATCTTAAGCATATAATTTTTTAACATCTACTTGATTCTGATACCATTGAATAGCTTGTACAGCATTTTTAACAATGTTTGCATGCACAAAGATCGGCTAATTATGTTGTGACGATCCGGCATTCTCAGAGCCGCGCTTATGGTTCACTTCTGTCCGCATCTCAAAACTGCATTTCACATCTGGAATACATCGAATACATTCGGAAACGCTCTAGCTCCGATCCCACCAGGACTGCAACCCGAGTTCACGTTCATCTTTGAAGATATGATGACGGTTGTGGACAAGATAACTGAAGCATGCATCACAGCACCGCAAATTTCCGCGATCGCTTCTACAACAGCAGCTGAAACAGCCACATGCAAATCTCCAGGCACTCACGTATACCACCTGGAGCAGTGCATCGAAGACCTCGCCAAGCGACGCTCAATGGGTATTTCACCAGTTCTAAGAAGAACGATAAATGATAATACACTTATTCGCTTGATTGAAGAAAGTAATACCGCTTTCATATAATACAACAAGGGGCTCGCAAATGCTACTTTGCTCTTTCACCCTACAAACGATGCTCTGCTGCTACTGACAACAGACGCCTCCGATATCACAATCAGAGTAGTCTCAAGCAACGTGTTGGTAAAGAATAGAAACCACTAAATTTTAATTCAAAGAAATCCAGTGCGACTCAACGCAATTACAGCACCTACGATTGCAAACTGTTAGTCATTTACGAGTTTGTGAAGTCTTTCTGATACTTGGTGGATAGAAGATACTTCACTGTACTGTCTACACGAATCATAAACCATCCTCTCGTGTTTTAGCAGTGCTCCAACAAGGTCTTCCTGAGGCAAGCCCGTCAACTTGATTTTATCGAAAAATTTACCACGCACATGGTTTATTTATTGGACAGAGACAAGCATTGTTACGCATAGAGACTATCAGTGTAGCGTGTGCTATCGAACTTGAAGAACTCTCTCGCAAGCAGACAATGCGATGGATGAAGAACACATCGTTGGTATCGCAAACATTTTCTTTTTCAAGATATTGATATTTATTGTGACTTCTCCACAGTGGTACTATGCCCCTACGTTCCTGCCATCGCCATTGCCATCGCACCCCAGAAATCAAGCCATGCAGCCAGAATACGTCTGGATTGGCATGCAACGCGATATGATATGTTAGACTCGGACGTGCGTTCCGCGATCCAAGGTCGCACAACCCACCATCGATCCGCTATAGAGTCAATCAGTTTTTCGAGAATATTAAGGCTGCCGCCTACTTTACATTATTACGACTACTGCTTAGCAATGATCGGCCGGTATACTAGATGCCCAAAAAGCTGCAGGACAGCCGCCTATAAACCCCAAACAAAAAATGACACCAGTTGTTAAATGTAGCGCTTATGTGCTATCACGCAGACGACTGGGTCAACATTCTACCCACTGTTAAGTTGGGTCTATGAATAGCCCTGAAGGAAGACTTTGACTGTTCGAGCGTCAAACTGATTTACCAGACGACCCTGGAGGCTTTTTTGAAGAAAGTCCCCACACTAGTGGCCCCATCGACTTTGAGTAGCAGTTACTCCAGCGCATCCAAAAGTATTGAGCGCTATTTTGTCACGTATTCTTATGTGACGACGGTGTTAAGAAATTCCTCTACCAGCACTTATCCGGCCAGCACAGGGTCGTCACACGGTTGAGCAGCAAAGTCTACAAGATCGACATCAACAACACCTCTGTAAATATAGTAGTGGGTTTGTTCAGGAACTGCCTTCCTAGCAGCCGAAGACCATCGCTTGTTGATTCCACAATTTTGTGGCAGCTAGCCGTACCAACGTCGCAGATCACAGCACGGCCATTACAGTCAAACGCCTGCACCTCACACACTACCTACATCGTCGCTCGCTCGCCTCATTCACGTCTGCATGCATGCATGCACTTTTGTGTACGTTCACCAAGATAAAAATTTTGTTACGTGATTTTCGACGCGTGGTGACTGGTACTGAACAAAATTCAGTAAACAGTGGCGTACAATTGTTGTGTTGAATCTTGCAAAAACCGCACTAATGCTTCGTACGCCTAAGCGGGCTGCGCGTGGTGACAACGTGCAGTAAAAATTTTGGACACAAAGATCAAAGCCGCCAACAACAAGTGAAACTACTGATTCCGTCAGGTTCTATGCTGTGCTTTTGTATGTACGTAGCGTACTGGAGGAGGGATAAAATGCCAATCTGGCATTCACGGAGCCGCTCATATGGTCACATATTAAAATTGCATTTCACATCTGGAATACATCAAATGCATCCGGGGACACTCCGGTTCCTTCGATTTCCAAAGCGTTAAAATATTTCTAGTTCCTTTCTGTACTGTTTTATATCGACTAATAGAGACAGAGATACGTAAAGCAAACGCACTGGAAGGATAACTAGTTGTTCCATTTTTGAAAGGTATATTTTTAGCAAAAAAATTGTAAAATCTAGTGGACTAAATTCAAAAGTGGAATTTAAAATTTCTAATTTCACTCACAGTCTTGCTTCAGATCTTGATATGAGTAGAAGGTCTGATATTTTTTCATGTTTCTCAAAATCAATATTGCCATCGAAAGTAGAAATGAAGAATGGGGCAAACACTCTTTATTACGAAACTATATTACGACATGGTCAAAATAGATAATTCGTCTTTTTAGATGAAATTACTTACCTACACCTATTCACAGAAAAAAAAGGTTATTGCAATTTCTTGGAGGATGCGTTGTATCCGAGTAATATTGCCCTTAGGAGGTTTTCTTTGTAATTATTAAATTCTTGATCCTACATTTCTGTTACACAGATATAATTCTGGCTATTCTTATAATTAATACCTGCTATAGTTCCCACTTTAATTCAACTTTGTTGTTCATTCCACTTTTCTTTACCTTTCAATTAGTACTAGTTTTAAACAACATTCCACGATAATATATCACGTTCTTTTAATTATTTATGTATAATTTGTAAATTGATTTGTAGGTTGCACAATATATTGGGGAAATATGTAGGTATATCTTAGTAGCTCACAATAATGTGGAACCAGTTAAACATCCTGTACGAGCTATTCTTGGAAATGGACTAAGACCACAACTATGGAAACAGTTTACAGAAAAATTTAAAATCAAAGAAGTTTATGAACTGTATGGTGCAACTGAAGGAATTGCTAACATGAGTAATAAACTCATCTCTACCATCTACTTTTTAAAATTTGTACTGATATCTGTTTTCAGTTAATCTCGATAACCAAGTAGGTGCTGTTGGATTTATACCTTGGCATGCTCGTTGGGCATATCCTGTGTCTTTAGTAAAATGTAATGAAAATACAGGTGAACCATTAAGAGATGAAAATGGACATTGTATGGAATGTGGTATAAATGAGCCAGGCTTACTAATAGGAAAGATAAATCAGAAAAAATCAATATTTGCTTTTCAAGGATATGCTGATCAGAAAGCTACAGAAAAGAAAATTTTGCACAATGTGTTTCATGATGGAGATTCCTATTTTAATTCGGGTGATGTTTTAGTTAATGATGAATATGGATATTTCTATTTTAGGGACAGAACTGGAGACACGTTCAGGTAACTTTTTATAATAGTTTAAGGGATAGTACTTTTTTACATTTATTTTTAGATGGAAAGGTGAAAATGTATCAACAGCAGAAGTGGAGGCAGTAATTAGTAATTTAACTCAACTTTCTGATACAGTAGTTTTTGGTGTAGAGGTAAAATGTGAAAATGTAGACCTTTTCAAAAATTAATGATTCACTTTTAGATTCCAAATTCTGAAGGGAGGGCTGGTATGGCAGCAATAGTAGATGCACATAATAGTCTTGATTTACATTTATTAAGTAATTCTATAAAAAACAATCTTCCATCGTATGCAGTTCCTATGTTTATAAGGGTTATGAATTCTGTTCCTCTGACAGGAACATTCAAATTAAAAAAGATAGAATTGCAAGCGGATGGATACGATATTAATAAAGTTAATGATAAGATTTATTTTTATGACACAAAGTTAAAGGGATATGCTGAGTTAACCAAAGATATTTATGAAAAAATTGGTAACGGAACGATGAATCTATAAAATTAATTTCGTTATAATTAGTAACTACCAATGTAGTAAATAAAATGATAATAATGTACTATTTAGGAGATTAGAGTATATATTTCTTAATAAAAAATTTTAATATTTTTTTAACAAAAGTCTTATAAAAAGTGTATTCTTTATTCCCTTTTGTTCAATTTCAGCCTGCACAATAACTTTTTGAGTGTACTGTGTGTTGCCTAATCGTATGCAAAGTTATATTTTATACTTCCAATAATTTCATTTTTATTTTATTGGTGGTACGTACTTGGATGTTTGATGGCATTTCTGGAAACTGCTGTAACACGAATTAATTTTATAATAGAGATTGAAGCAGATTTCTTTTCTATTCACTTTAAATAACTGCACTGAAATACTGAAAAGGCAAATAGACTGATTTTTAGTTGTGTATCTCCAATCTGACTTTTGCACCAACAAGATTGGGCATCTAGATTTTCAAAGAAGGAAAATATTTGCAGACTCATTAGAGATCCTGCTAGTACTTTTGTCGTTAGCTTATACACCTTAGAGTTACAAGCAATCAATGTTATGAATTTTAAATATATATAAAAAAAAGATTTTGTGCATAATTTCAGAGACATCAGTTACTTTTGTTGGGTTTATTATTTTTTAAAGAATAAGATCATGATTCTAACAGTTCTTTGAACATCACAACCACTGCTTAGGTAAAGGTCTGAGATATTATGACCCGTCATAGTTAGAAAAGGAAAGATCATACATCATGAACGAAGGTACACATTCAACAGGTTATTGAGTTAAATTAGAACTAATTTGTTTTTGTCAACCGGATGTCTTCTAAAATACAGGTTGTCAAATCTTGGTTTAGAATTCTTTGTCTTCTTGAATGTATACCTACTATTGTTACAAACTTTCGCAACCGATGCCGCCACCATCATAGGCGAAAATGCGAAGTCCTGCGGGTACATTGGAAAATAATTGTTTCCATTATTGAGAAGAAAAATAGTTAGTATCACGTTTTAGAAGCAACAAATGCCTGTGTGCTTTTTCGTAGGATGCCTTATTTTCGAATTGAATTTTCTATTTCTTCTAATATTTTGGATAGAAATGCGATGTTACAGATAGAATAGAATCTTTTTGTTGATCTTAACTCTACAACACCTACCAAGTATAACATCAGGATGAAGATGTAGAACAGTGCAACGAAAAAACGTATGCTATCCTACTGCCAATAAACGTATTTACTTCGCCTTAATAGAAAATAACAACTTCAGAAGATTGAACTTGACTCAAGAACGGAACATCTCATGAAATAAATGATTGTTTTAGAGGTAGGTACATTGTCAGAGTTAATTAACTATGAAACACCAAACAACAACTTTCTCTGAGTACCACAATAACAATAAACCAACCCAATGTTATGCAATTTTATTCACAAAATTAAAAAAACAAGCAAAACCACTATCTTTGTTTTCAAACAGATATCTTTGCTGAAAGTGTAATAAACTTTAAAAGAACTTATAAATAGGCGTTTATAATTCCATACCATCTTTTAAAGATATTTATAATATAATACATTATGAAATTTCTATTTAATTTCATTTGCACCGGATTAAACTCAGCTGGTGGTCTTCTGCAGTGGTAACACATAAAATATGGAAGAAGCGAGACGTTAAGCATATGCAAGGTAAAATTGGATGTACTAAGCTTAATAACACATGAAAACGTACAAATTCTCCAAGAAAACAATATTTAGGTTTACAAATCAATAAGAAACCAGAATAAAATAGCGGAATGTATTGCTGAAGTTTTTAAATTTTAAATACTTTTACAAGGAACACAAGCAACATAGAAATATTTTGTGATCAAATCATTCTGACATTCCACAGTTAATTAAAAGAGCTATAAAGTTTTGTCGCTTTGTAATTTAACAAAAGTTTAAAGTCAAATAAAGAATTACACTAGAATCTTTTTAAAAATATATTTACTTGTGAACGTAAGTGGGAGACATCTAATATAGATGTATTAAAATGATTTTGAAAAATTGTCTGACATTCCAGTTTAAATGACGTCACTTCTTGATCACAAGATAGATCCATTAATGTAGTATTTAATACGGGTAACAACAAATGGTCTTTTTATACATGTAAGATCGTTTTCTAACTGATTTTATTATTCTGCAAAGAATAATTAAATTACACGATTCTACCAGTATTAAATTAAAAGTTCATTAGACTTTGACAAAACTACCGCATGACACACGCTAACTTACATACATTTATTTGTTGTATCTTTGTTAGCAATTACATCACATTCCTTTTTCGAGCTAATTCAAAGCACATAAATCGTCTCTATTCTTGTAGACATTAATTACACTATTTTTATCATTTTATTTATATAAATTGCTATTTTAATAAACAAGTTTGTATATACCACAACTTACTCGTTCATTCATTAATACCCGTATAATATATCATTTAGTTCTTAATTGAAATAAGGCTAACTTACGCCATTGTTATAAATAATAAGTGTTTATTGTAACTATTACCCATTATTGTTGCTATACTTTTAATGGTCAATAAGAATAAACAAAAGCAAATATCTTTTGTAAGTACTTTATTACATAGAACAAACTACATTATAGAATAATGAATATTGTTTGTGACAAAATCAGACAACTTAATTATTTCAGGATCGGGTTGCAGGAATTACATAAAGTAATGCAGACACTACAATCTCGATAATTCATCATTTTTACAGTAAATCTCTAGTTGCAAGTGAAAGATAACTCTTTGGAAACTTGACTACAGCAGCTTTCAGTGTCCTAGCTCGGTCGTGGTGGCTTTCAACAAAGGCTTGTGCCTTCAGCAGAAAAGTAATGCTAAATGACCGGATGTTACAATCACATCTCTGATACAAGCTCCCTTCTTCAAAAAATCAGCTACCCCCGTACTGCCGTTGCATAGCAAAAAGGCCTTAACTCTAAAAATCATATTTTTTAGATCTTGAATAAAACGTGTTAGGCGCATTTTAAATTTGGTCTGTATTACTTTATTATTATTAAAGTTATGGTTTTCTTGCTTGTCACACATAACTATAGATTATTGTGGAAAGAACCCAGCAATACTCTAAACTCGGTTTCGTCTATTTTTCGAATTGTGGTCTTTTTGGTTAGCAGGACAGTGCGTGCTACCTATGACCACAGATGATCTAGCCGTATCGGGGTAGGCTACACAGCCGTTAACGTTAAAGAGCAACATTATCAGCGGCAAAAGTAGCAGCCATCACATTCACGATGACAAAAGTTTCTCTTTCTCGAGAATTTTGAATAGTAACCTATAGTTTCTATGTGACCGCGCGCCAGAAGCTTCATTTGGCTTATGTATCTAAGGCCCAGTATTTTCATTCTTGATTGACTTTAATCAGTTTATCTTTATAGATACACCTGTTGTCATAATTATATCCATACCACAAAACTTCTGATTAAAATTAATCAGTAATGAAAATATCGGGCCTAACTCTAATTATTTGCATACAATTAGGTTGTCAGGTAGAATTTTCAATATGTGGGAAATTTGTCTGAGGCCTTTTTGGGAAAGTCTTATCATGGCTGCTGTCCTTGGCTAAGATTAATGTAGCCTGCTAGTGGAAATTGTCTTCTATCATTTCCGTGTCCTGCTTATTGTTTATAGTTATATATGTTGTACACCATGCGAAATCTATTCTTATATGGTATATGGTATAAAATACGCAGACCGTATTTTAATAACTTCCTGGAAGATCTACGTATACCATATCTCCCAAGTGGTTTATTCTTAAATGTTTTAGATCTTAACAGCTCACAAGCGTTTTTCATTGCAATACTCTGGTGGTATGTTTTGGTACTATGGCCAATTTTATTATCAGTCTTGGTACCATATTGAACATGCATGTTGTAGTGTATTATACTAGGAAGTTATACAACACTGACATTGGAGTTGTAAAACGAAATCTTAAGTATTACTGTCTACTTAAGACTTTGGAAATATTTTTTGATTATAGTCTGTTCCACTTTTTTATCGCCCTGGTGATACAAGAATGAGAAAGAGAAGGCATAGAAAAAATGTCATGCAATTGAGAAGGGCGAAAGAAAAGTTTTCTACACTATATACAAACTGTTCACTCATAGTTACACATTTCCATATTTAATTATCAGTTGGTATAAATATACATAGGAAAATATCGTGGAATACTAAGTGAGAGTGTTTTGCCACTACCATTGCTTATTTTCGTCATTCTTTTTTTGGCTATTATCAATTATTTCTTTTACAGGAAACTCATAAGGTTGACACTTTGTTTCCATCGCCTGTTGTTAGTTCCAGCTCCTTTCTCTGACTTTGACATTGCCTTTATTTCCTTTGGAGTAACTTAAATCGAGAGAAATGCAGCAGCGCTATTGAGTTTGAAATGCCCAGCTACAGATTTTTATGATCAACTGCTTCACTTTCCAAAAGATTCTTAGTTGACTTTGATGCATGAAATATCCGGTCAGGAAATATATTTGGATCCAGACTTCCTGAATTTATTTTCTATAATCCTAATTTTAAAGAAAAACAAATAAAACTGCGACCATTTTCTCGCTTTTCGAGAAGGGCAATTATTCAGTGGTATCATGAAAAAATATCAATGTTGCAAGTTGAAAGTATGAAAAGAAATTATTTCTCTTCTGTGCCATTTCAATTTGTTTGACAAGTGGAATGGCACCTACTTCAACGTGTTCGTCATGTCTTTCATTGCATTAAAGCAGATTATTATTTTTAGTTTTGTGTTTCTTTTAAACTAATAAAAGTATAGAAAGCTTTTTATGTGTTCTCTAATTTTGATTATACATATCTTAATTCAATAAGTACTTTAATTTTGATTAGTACGATCGATGACAAGAAAAAGTGGTCAAAAATGCATTTGACATTTTCTTCGCTTTAAAATTTCCATTAACCTAAACAGTATAATTTGGCACAAAAATAATCCTGATAACTCAACATAAAATTTAAGATGGTATCTTTTTTCCAGAACGCATATTTTGAGATTCTTGAGTATGTTAACTACAGCCTTGTTTTGAACATTTCCATCAATTTTCAGTTTGTTTTTCTAAATGTCCGGGTCAAAACCTAATTGCACTGGATCAGTTTATTGAGATGGATAGTAAAATATGAGAAATGCTATTTAACACAAAAAAGTTAAAGACAAATTCAGCTTTTTTCAAGACGTAGGAAAGCTCGACCACCTGCTGTAAATTGTATGCGTCTTGTATATGTTGAACCATAATTAGAAAATTTCATTTTTAGCTCCTAACTTTTCAGATGGTGAACGTATCATCAAAATCTTCTTAACCTGAATGGTTGACTGGCACCTGCTAGCAAACTCTTTTTGCATTCTTTATCATCAAAACCTCTACTTGCTCCTGTACCTTTGAACTGCCGTGTGCAACAGGGAGTGGCTACTATGCCCCTTTAACGGGTTCTTTCTCTCAACGCAGGTTGAGAAGGATGTTAGAGACATACCTTCCGTAACACTGCTGGATAGAACAATAATTATTTGAAGGCAGCTCCAGTATACAAATAAAGTGTTTTGTTTGATGGATCTCCACTTGAATCTCTGCCATGAACATGTTGGCATATACAGTGCAAACACTACTTTTGGAATAAAATCAGTAATTTCAAAATAAATGATATTTAAAAAAAACTAAAACAGGTCAATTTTTATATTGTATTTCGATGTTTTTAAGGTGCTGTGCTTGTTTGTGACGTCGTCCCCTTTCGAGCTATGACGTCATATGGATTTTTTTAAATGGAATGCTATATTTTTTGTTTTATTTTTGGGCAGTAGCTTCAAAGACTGTTTTAACAAACCCATACTTGTCAAGCCTATTTTCAATAGTTTTTGAGATATGAAAGCTTTTTTAAATAGAATGCTATTTCATTTTTGAGTAGTATAGCTTAGTATAGTTCGTGCGATTTCTCGTGAGCAGAGACCTTGATTACATGGAAACCAAAAACTGTTTGAAAGGTCCTTAATTAATTAAATAAACCAGCTGCGGTGATTTTACTCTTTAGCTCAAAGTCCATTTTGCCATCCTGACTTACAAAGCTTCCGAGGTACTTAAAGGCACATACCTGTTCGAGTTTTTGACCTCCAAGAAGAATGTTGTGTCTTTCCACTGGCTGTCCAGAGATCTTCATTGTCTTCGTCTTTGTTTCACTAAACCTCATGTTGACTCTCTCCAGCTCTTCTTTCCATGCATTTAGATTGAACTGTAACTTCTTAGCAGATGATGCAAGTACGGCTACATCATCGGCAAAAGCGAGCTCTGTTACAAATACTGGTTGCAATATGTGGTGTCCCAGCTGAAACTTTCTAATCCGTTCTTGGCAATTTTTGATGACCTTGTTCATTAGTACTATAAACAGAAAAGGGCTCATTGAACAGCCTTGCTTTAAACTCAGACTCTTCATTGGCTGTCCTTACATAATTACTGCAGTAGCTGTACAAGCTCCTAATTGCTGCCACATTCCTTTCCGGGACTCCGTCCTCTCGTAACAATTGCCAGATCTCATCCCTTGGCACTCGATCAAACGCCTTCTCTAAACCAATAAATACCAGATATACCTTCTGATCGTATTCCATAACATTATCTCCTATCTGTCGGCCAGCGTGGTATTCAGAACCGTTTGCAACCTTACTTCTAAGATCCTGGAGTATAGTTTGCCAGCCGTACTTAAAAGGGAGACATCTATATTGTTGATAACTTAAAGTTTTCAGTAGATTAGTGAAGTAAACCATTAAAACTGGTCATCTACTAAAATTTTCGAATGAATTTTCTTATTGAAAATCATTTCTGTATTTTCCAAGATTTAGACTAGGAAAGAGTTAAGAATAATAATTTGTTAAAGATAATCTATTCAGAATTCTTGTTCAATGTTTATTTACACGTCAATAGCCTAAAGCAGTGCCTCTTTTAGGGTTTTGGGGGACCCAGCAAAACTTTTTTTAAGACAAATAACAATCTGTTTTATATATTTATTATCAATCAAATAATTATACGTTAAATTCGCAATATTAGACGTCGAAATGTCTTTTTCGAGCTTTCTGTGAAGCAAAATCTTCGATGACATATTTAAAATCGATTTCTTGCAAAATATCATTTTTGATACTCATCATTGATAGATATTTTAATCTCTTCTGAGTCATACTGTTTTTTAATTCTTTTTTTTTTAACTTGAGTCTCGAAAATGATCTTTCGCCACTGCAATTGGTGATCATTAGCAACAAGAAGATTTTGAGTGCAATCTCAATATTTGGAAAAGTCTCATCGACGTTATTATTTTTCAGAATCTCATACAAATCAGAGATAGGTATGTGATGATCTAAATATTACGTTTTTCTGTACCAAATAATGCTTAAAGTGCTCACATTATGTCATCAGTCTTTTTCCGTCGACATTAGCTATATAAAACTCGCTAAAAGTCTTACATCGAATTTTGTTCGCAAAACATTCAAATGTGAAAAAAACCCGAACAAATCGATAACTTGTTTGTAGTACTTCGAATGTTGTTTTAATTGACTTATTTGTCAATAATTGGAAGACAGACCTCAGTCTTGAATATCTCACTGCCGTGGAACTCGGTACCTTCTGCTGCTCCATCTAGAAAGGCCAAACGAGAACTTCTCTTTCTTGAACGCGATGTTTTATTTTTGTATTCAAAATCAGGATAATTTTTTTTCGAAGTAGCTTTGTAGTCGTTGAACTTACCCCTTTGATCCTTCACAAACGCAACCAGAGAATCAATTAACTTGAAAGCTGCATCGAGAAGAAGGCTGTCATTTTGTACACTCTTAGACGTCTCGTTAAACCTTGACAATATCGTACTCCAAATCTCGGTTAGCGAAACAGCATCCGACGTTTCCATTTTCTTCAAGATGCCACGAGCTTCATTTCTCGTTTCAGGCAGTTCTTTGTGGTTGTCTTCAACAGTCTTCACAGCGTTCATGATTTTATCGTAACCATTTTGTAACCCTGCTACTGCATCCGAGCACGCAGACCATCTAGTATTCGAAAGACGTTTTACGACTACACTCGATCCCAGGGATTCTTTCAACACGCTCCAACGATGAGTAGAAGTATACAACTTTTGCAGCAACTGGAAAAAGTTGTTGCTTCCATGACGCATCCAGCAGGTGCTCCCGAAAATTCTGGTTATTTGAAGAAATATTAACAAATCCTAATTTTTGGGGTCTCCCAGGCAAATTTTCGAAATAATCCCAAATTTCGTTGTAATGTTTAAAAATGTCTTGAGGTTCCCCAGAAATTGCGATTTTTCTTAATTTTTGTGATAACAAAAATTGTGGTAGCCCCAAGGGACTCGGGGCCCTGGGCCAGTGCCCAGTTGTCACATGCCTAAAAACGGTACTGGCCTAAAGTAAGTTTAGCATTTCTGTTTTATTGTATTTTATTTTATATCTTCTTGTATATTCTTTGATAGTTGTGTATAGCTGTTAGTATTCTTACTCTGCAGAAATGCATTATTAGAAAATGAAACTCACTGTAACATTTTCTCGGATTTTCTTTAACTGTAAGACAACAAGACTATTAACGAGAAAATTGAGTTCTAATGCACACTAAGATATTATTAATTTATTAATATAGGAGAGACTACTTGATTAGAGAATAAATTATGTATTTAACATAAAACGCTCATTTATGACAATAAAAGCACACAGAGAAAACTTGAATTCCTATTGTAACATTAGACATTATAATCTGTACTATTTATTGAAAAAGTTTTTTCGTGACCTACTTTTATCGAATTAGAAATCAATAAAAATTAAAATGCTCTAAGGTACATATACAGTAAGATTAGTGCATTCTAAATTACCAAATTGTAATATCAACATTTTAAATCCATTGGCAGAAACATATCGCAAAAACAATATTGCGATAAAATTGTAAATAATTCTTATGATAGGAAAACTACTAATGCGGTCCTGAGTCATATGAGTAAATCTACTGGCTAGTAGTAAATTTGCTAATGATAGGTAAGAGTCCATTTTTGCAGCTAAATTGCAGTTGTAATTTAAGTGTTAAAATTCGAGAGTGCCAAGGGTCAATCGGTTAACCAATAACGACATGATCTTAATGAAGAAGTTGTTATATTTTACAGAGTAATACTTCAAGTTACACATTCAATAAGTAGCTGAGATCCGCAGTTTATTGTTTTAACGCATCGTAAAAAGATTGCGTTAAAAATACAAAAAGTTACGTAATCACGTTCTAGAATTTATTTGAGATTACTTCAGAGACGTATTCGGAAATTTAAAGATTTTATGAATTTTCTAACAAGAGCCGAAGTGCATGTTTTCGAATTAAACAAAAATTGTGGTATTTATTATTTTTCGCGGTGAAACTCGAACGTGAACGAATGTTTTATGTTTTTAACTGAATGTTTACATCTGTTCTATCAAAGTACAATTCCCAAACGTAATATAAAAGCATCTGTAGATAGCAGCACAACGTTTCATTTTCATGTAAATTGATTACACACGCAACATGGTAAGTAGGTAGTCCGTTAAATTACTGTTCACTTTTTAGAAACTAATTTATGAATGTTTTCTTTTTTTATTTTAGTGGTTTATCGCTGCTTTAGTGGCAGCCGTAACAGCATTTCTAGCTAAAAATAGGAGGTATAGATGGTTTTATATCTTGGCGAAGACTTACAAGAGAGATCTAAGGTAAGGAAGATTTGTTTCATTTTTAAGTTTCATGTTTTTTGGAAATTTTTGCAATAATTCTTATCTGTTAAAATTTATTGGTTCACAAATAATCTAGTTTCACAAAAAAAAGTTATCAGGCTCTGGAATTTATGTTTTTTTAAGTTAAAACTTGTTTTGGAAAAATGTTCTGAGTTTTTTAATGTGCTTGTGATAAGTTCGTGTTTATCAAAGAAAGAAAAAAGATTACGTAAACGCGAATTAGATAACAAAAATTATCATAATTACGACCTTCGTTTATTAATAAATTAAAGAAAATTAAAAACCGGCTAAATTTAAATAAAGACTGAAATTACTACTCGTGCGTTTTATTTGGGTGAAATAAAAAATTAATTAATTAACAGGATATTTGTGTATCAACAGAAATATAATTGTGTTATTTATCAACAACGGTTAAACAGCAATTAAATGGTCAACAGTCATTTAGTTATTTTATATGACTAAAATTCTACACCCTCGTTTGTGAATCATATTTTTTTATTACTTGCGGTAAAGGTATTTTATTATTATTAATTATCATATTACTGTGTCACGATAAGAGTGATTACAGTAGGGCTAGTCTATCAAGTGAGATAAATGAAACACTTTTAGTTTTTATATAAATATAGACCGTCAACTATGTTTAATATAAATTATTGATAAATGTGCTCATAGGTATAATGATACAATATTACAAGATGGTTTAATATTAGTTATTCGAGATACATAAGCAATAAAATGTAGTAGGAACTATTACCTATTATACTACTACCTATGTTATAAAACCACTAGCGTGAAATTAGCATACACTGCAGTTTAAAGATTATAGGTCACTATGCCATTACCCTGCCAGACTAAATTAGCCTAGCCTACAAATATTTTTTTAATTATATGCATACTACCCATCCAAAACTCAAATTACTTTATATGAAGACCAGAAATTTCTGCTTAACTTGGCAACAATTGCAATTAATAAAATACAAGAACTATACTCACCACAAAGCAAAATGAAGAAATTTGTTTTGGGTGTGATTGCACATAGGATTGTATAGGACTGTGAGTATTCCAAAAAAAGCATTTTGATATCTCTTCAAACCTCCACTTTACATTTCCCAGATGCATGCCTAGGAAACCAAACTTAACTTTGATTAGCTTAAAACAATGGTGGAAATTCCGAAATACAATGTTCCTAGCTCAAATACCACAATTTTGGGTACTAAGGTCCAGACAGTTCGTCTTGCCTGTGTCTCCCCCTTTTTATCAAGGAACAGAATGGTGGTAACATGATCCATATATTTATTTATTTAAGGTTCATGAAAATCATTCTTGTAGTTTTCAAAATTAAAAAACGGGTTTAGTCAGGAAGGGTGTAAACTCTATCAACAAATAAAGAAAAGGCTACTACCAAGCAAAGCAATCAACAATCGAACGATAATTAAACCCGTGGTTATCAAAAAATACACCGTGAAGTCCAACCGTACAAGCGTTATTTGGAGAAAGTGCTATTGCAGTCATCTATAGTGGAAACGAGTTAGGAGTGACATGAGCAAGTCGTTAGTTTCCAAGGAAATGCGCTTTTAATTGTAGCATTCTACCTCGTTTCCACTGCAACCAACACAATGTCTTATGCTGTTAGTACGCTTGGACTCCATTGTATACACAGACTAAAAGAGATTTTAAAAACTGCTTGAGAAAAGGAAAAGGTAGATACCATAAACAACTTCAGAAACAATACAATTATTGATACATCAATGTGTCATTGCTAAAAACATCACTAATAAATAAATATCTGAAAAACAGTTCTTTCTGTTTCTGAAACTGCAAAATTTTCTAATTTTGATTGGAAGGTTTCTTGCTGCGATCGATGAAAGGGAATTCACCAGAATTTAAGACAACACGTAGGTGACTTTTAGGACCAGAGCAATAATTCTGTAGTAGTGGTACCTTGTGTAAAGTTGCTAGTTTTGTTGGTCTTTTTGCGGTTTGGCATGAAATACAGAAGTTTTGGACTTCTACAGGAATTAAGCTTTTATCGATGTAAATATGAAAAAAATAAATACAAACCGAAGTTTAACAGCTGGCTAGCAAAACATAAAAACCGAAAGTTAAAGGAATACTTCAAAAACTACTGAATTTAAAAAATTGAATCGGAAGAGACATGAGAGAAATATGAAAGACGGAATTCCAATTCATTCTCTTTTCTCAAAACTGCTTGATGGGCGATTAAGAATATCAGAAAACAATAAGAAAATTTTTAGATAAGAAGCAAAAGCGAAGACACTGGAAAAATAAAGTAGGTGCCAATGCTTATCTAATCCACATTAAGGTAATCATTCGTACTAAGTTTTCCAGGATAGTACTGATTGTACTGTGCCACCATATACTGATTCTTTATCCTAGTTTTGTACAATTTCAATGCTTTTTTTATGGTGTGCTCAATTTTATAACTGCCTTTCATATTTTATTGCATAACCCTGATAGTACTAACACCGGAAATATGCCACAAAGTAGGCATTTATTCACTGCCACAAAAATGGATTCAATATATGTTCGCCTAATGAATATAATATTTAAATACTTACATAACCGTTGCTTAATTCTATAAACAATTAGCAATTATCTCCAATTACAGTAATTTGATCTAAATCCGACTCTTCAAAGGTTCTTGGCAGATCTACTCATCCCTCTTTTCTTGAATATGTTTTTTATTAGAGACCTATAGAATAATATACAGTAATGACTTATGATTACCCTCATACATTCATTATGTTCTGAAGCTTTTATTGCGCACGGTACAGTTGCTTTTGAGAATTCTGCGAATTGGACATTTCAAAAGTGCTTAGTTCGTAATACAATCAACCAAAGTTTTATTCTCGGTTTCCAAAAACGTGGTTGAGTTTGTTGTCTGTGTATATTACTTAATTTGTCGAAATGTATGAGTTGCAACTATGTAACTCTTGGTACATAGTCATTTGCCAAAGAAACTTAAATGTTCGTCATCTGAACACTATAAATTGGCATTATTGGTGAATTGATTATCAAGTATAGCTAACTCAGTTGCCAAAATAATAACTGCGGCTAAGAATCTGTCCCTGTTCAGACCCGACATTGTTCATTTATTTAGGTAATTGTACGAATTCGGCATTCAAATCCTAACAAATACAGATACAATATACCAAAGGTAAGAAGACTTAGCTTTGGAACCGAATTGGCATGTATAACGACAAGACACGTTCTGCATATTTTACAGCTCTAAAGTCAGAACTAAGTTGTTTGGTTATAGACTGATCTAAAATTAGTTTTTGCTGATACATTTGCTTTTACACGAATTGATTTGGCCCCAAGGCCATTTCTAATCTATTCTGTACCAAAGAGATTTGCTTTATTACCAATGCATCTACTGTGTGTAAAAAGTTGATTTCTAATTTCTGAGTTTTGGCTACTATATAAACCTAGGACTAATCATTACTGAAGTATTTTTGACACTACAGGAAGCTAATGATGAACAGTACCTAATAGAAATTTAGAGAAGGATGATCGATCTTTAAAAAATCATATCCAGCTTAAATCGAGATGAATAAATGGACTTATTTCCTGTTTGACTGTATAAATGGTCATCTTAGTCAGAAAGCTTCTTCTAGAATAGCCTTAAATGACAGGGTTAGATTTTTTCTTTTAACTCTGTAATTAGACTGGCTTCTGGAGATTTTTCTTGATAAAATTCTTCACTCTTACTGACGATAACGGTTAGTACAGAAATATAGATACATCCTATATCTGGATCTTTTCAAGTTACCATGCCGACCAGTACTTTTATGTAATAATTGTGCAACACGACCATGTTTCCACGACTCGATCCAAATTGGGTAGTGAAAACAAAATTAAATTATTTCAATTCTTTTCTGAAACACAGGTCGAAATAACGTTGGTTTTTGTAAAAAACAATTTTCTTTAACATTTTCGCTACGAAATAACTTAGAAATATTTTGCTAAGATTTGCCAACAATGCATATACTTTGCCTGTCGAAGTGACTATGTTATTGTTTAAATGTAGTGTGTAGATTCTTTAGAAGCCACTATAGTTATGTCACACATAAATAAAAACTTTTAAATTTTTTACCAAAACTATTTATATGTTAATAGAAACACAGATATCGATGCACGAACAAGGTCGTTCAGTTCATAAAATTCATACCTTGAACAGACTACTTTAATTCTACAGATTTACATAACGCTTAGATGGGGAACAAAATTAAAATTAGGTACATATCTTGGTTGAGAAATTCTCAATAAGTTCACAATTTTTTTATAATTCTTAATCCTAGTTTGTTTCAAAGTTTGGAATTTTAAGTTTGTGAACTTATAGTAAGTACTTTGTATTTACTCAATTTCATTGATTATAACTTAACCCAAATAAGGTGTGGCGGTGAGTCTGAATAACCTTGCGCTCTCCGTTCTAATCGCTCGTTTACTTTCCGTATAAGTACTACTACTACTACTAAAAAAAGTTTAAGATATGAAACGTTGATATGTAACTAATACAACTACGTAATTGCTGCCAAATGTTTCCATTAATATTATTGCAGCATCACTAATTCCTTTAATTTTTAATGGTAGGTAATTCTTTCTTTACATCTACATATATTGTTTGTTACATGGTTTGCTCTCAATGTCTACATACTATTTAGTAGTTATTCAGTAGGTACCACGAGTACTTGATTCACTGTTGCGCAAATTTATTTTTCTGTTATTATTTTATTATTTCAATGTATAAATGAGGGAGAAGAGAGAGAACAATACGACTTGTACCATATTGTCTGATCTTTCAAGGGAGACTAGTTGATAAAAACCAGATTGGTGATCTTCTCTTGCTATTAATGAAGTTATTGGAGAAAAAAGCAATCGTTGCTACCTCATCAGAAATTTAGAAACACACAGTTGTCACAACAGTGAAAAATGTTGTAGATCTTTCAATTTTGATTACCAGCTCTGCTAATATTGGTTGTAGCAGTTGTTTAACCTTTTCTTCAGCCATTTTGATACATTTTGACAAGCTCTAGCACCCTGGTGGTCGAAGACAATCCATGAAAGCTGTTATGTATGTTGAAAATACGGTGACTTAAAATGTCTCCGCTACCTACGATTTTCGAGTTAGTTTGAACTAATCTTAATTTTATTTTTGCTTGAATTTGCAAATTGATTAGTCATTTACGTTTTTCTTTGTTATTTAATTTGTATTATTTATGACCAGTTAGGCTTGACCCTTGACTTTCTAAGGGAAAGATGGAGTCGTATTCATTTGCACCACTAAAGAAAACCAAGAAACAGTCCGTTTGGTATTTAAATCTCGAACCTTTCCAATATAAACCCTTGGTGACCTTATGAGGTGAGATTTGCTTTTGATGCTAATTATTGCATTGCAACTAATTTTTTTATATGTTAAGAATGGACACCTACAGTTTTTAATTGCTGGTTTCAAAAAAGTTTCGGAAAAAGCAACAAAAACAGCATCAATATAATGTTTTTACTTTTATTACTTTATAGCACATTTTCTATAAGCTTTATAAAATATTTATGATTAATGTTTTTATTATGTGACACAGCTAATTCCCAAAACAATACAATAATCATCTCAGAGTTATTTATTACATGGGAAGCATTTAAAAAGTTTCGTGAAAATGTAGTGTGACGAAACACCTACAAGTATTCTTTGATTTGAAAGAGCCAAAGCAATACTTAAATGATTAAAGAGCTTATCATCAAAGCAGTCTTTTCTTCAAATCTTTTTGAACTGTGCATGATCTGATTTTCTTGAGTGACTTATAAATAATAACACCCGGAGTTTTGTTATTGCATTTTGATCAAAACAGACTTCATGGCTTCGTTTTGTTGTTTTGAGCACTTTAGTCAAGCTATCATATGATATTCTATTTTCATTTTTACTTTAGCCGCATGGACACATTCTTAAAAGGTTTCCAATTTGTAATGGACAACATACTGAACTGAGTTCATACATTTCTTTTCATACGTCTGAACCTACCTATCAGGACCTTTACTATTTAACTAGGTCTTTA
>VTPC01001974.1:0-88894 GCA_011009095.1 Ignelater luminosus
TGCTACATTACATATCAATGGTTAGTGAGAATAAATAATGGTAACTGCTTGGTTTAGGTTGACATTTCAATGAAATATTTTCTCGTAGGTTCTTACTACTTCAGAAGTTTGTTGTTAACATTAAATCTGATATAGTATTGATTTATATACTTAAATTTCAAATTATTCAGCTAATGTTTGTAAAAGATATAGAAAATAGATTCAAGTATAACAATAAAATTGATCTTACCGTATCTGTTTCATCTTGTAATATAAAAAGAACACTTCTAGAATCGCATATTAAAACTACAAATAAATCTGGATTTTTCTTTTTTATCACACAATAAAACCGCCATTCCCTCCACAAGCGTTTTAAGTTTTCATAAAGAGTTAATGCAAGTGGTTGTGGATACAATTCGCTTTTCTAAAATAAAATTTATTCAGAACTTTATAAAATATGCAATCAAAAATAAAAACCCATTCATGAATTCCTGCAACCCTATCTCCTGCATGTCTTATTGCTTCCGGAACCGTTAAATTAATGTTAGATAAGGCACCTCTAGCTTTTAAGGCATTATGAATAGCGTTTCCTGCTAACATTCCATATGCCAAAGCATATACAAGCTTTGTATTTAAAGGCTTTTCTGGACCTTCTATCTGCAAGGTTACACAATTAATCCAAATTCTAGTACTATCTAGCTCATACTTCAGTTAGATTAAATGAACATTTTGCGGCAGTTAAAATGGCAATCAGTGTGCAAGCATTGCTTCCACTTTTTCTATTTTCAAAATTGTACTTTGATTGGGAAAAATCAGTTTCGAACCATGTTACCCGTAGGTTTTCTTTAAATATATATTGCGTTTCGTATTTTGGAAAGAATGGTAATTCTTCATATTCTTCTTGTTTCTTAGTCGCAAAAATTTTGAATTTTGATACATTTTTTCTTGACATGAGGAAATGCCTCGGTTGTGAAGTTTTTGTAATTTTTTGTTACAAACACTTTTATTTTGACATTACAGACAATACAATACAAACTAAATATTTTTTTAATTACCTAGGAAATACCTTAATTTTACCTTGAGCACTAGATTTTAGGTACAAGATTTCAATAAATATTTGAGAAAGTAATGTCGTCCAGTAGGCACACAGCACAGAAGTTTTAGGACCATACTTATAGTCCTGTGTCAAAAATTCAACATATTGAAATATAGGAGTTACCATATATAGTACTAAGCACGTTTAGCATTAGATACATGGTTTAACATGTAAAGGGGTTTATGTTTATTTCCTAATTCAAAGAATAAAGAATTCCCACAAAAGGAAAATGAATGTATTTAATTGGTGCCATAATTGAGATATAGAAATGACAATGATACTGAATCATAATAATAACTCTTGCTTCTTTGATAGTTCGTGACTATGATGCCTTTTCTTGTTATAATAAGCAATCATTAAAATTTCAATTCCTAGGAGGCTATGATAAAAAATCATATCTTAGCTTATTTCATAAGATTATCTGTCAAATTGACAGTTTGGATTTTAAAAACAATTAGAAATCATCAGTTTATATACTTTATCCTTAAACCTTAGTTTCCATTTGGAAATGACAAACTGAGATAAATTGGAAACTTCATATGAAATCTCGAAACCCTTTTTGATACTTAAATAAATCAGATGACTACTTTTTATTACAGAACAAACTTGTCAATAACACTTAAAAATTCTATTGTAATTTATTAACTTGCAGAATCTAAATACATAAATCTGAAAATAAAATAAAAATATTAAGCTTCGCATTTACTGCTTGCATGATCTAAAGCATAATCATCTGGGCTTCAGATTCTGTTTTTGCTTTAATAACATCCAATAAATCTAATAAAAGATTAAATCAATAATCATTTCATTAGTTTATTTACAATATAACTATTTTGTATACAAACAATTTAAAAACTACATTCAAACAACTATTTAATCCCAATGATACACATTTCCAGGTCTTCGAAGTTTACCAGCTGCTATCTGAGCCACAGGTTCACTTAATTTAGCTTGTCCTGCTGCTATTTCTATTGGTGGCTTTACTTCTCTACGAGCATCTCTTGAACAATAGTAATTATTATGCAACCGATGAGATGGTCCTTCAGGCAGGTTTGGCAGTGGTGGCGAACGGGATGCGAGATTCTTTTCGAAACGAACAGCTAAAGTATGTTCACGTCCTAAGAGAAGATTACGAATTCGTTTCAGAAACGGTGATATATCCCGAATATCTACTTTTCCCATTTTACAGTAATTGCAAACTAATAATTTTGAAGGTTATGTTTTCGCTCTGACGTTTGTTATATAACAATTACCTGTTATCTATTCCAATTCTTCTTTTTTCTAAATAGTGGGTTCATTCGGTATAAGAACCAGACAATCAGTAAAACTGATCACGTGACTGAAGAAAAACATGTTAAAACTGATTAAAACTGTGAATTAACTGCACTGACGGCTGCATTTCAAGATGTGATTAATTAAAAAGATATAAACTAAAATATATATTGCTTATAAAAGCATGTTATTGAATTTATCGCTCTTTTAAAAACTAATTTCCTTAAATGACGTCACGTGCATGTTCTCTATATTGATTCTAACAACGCTGATGCTAAGGTGATAATGGACTTATGGCAATTTATGACTTATGACATAATAACCTCAAAAAATATGAAAGAAGTGCACAACTGTAAATAATAACAATAATACTATTTTTCATTATTAGAATGTCGCTGTATGATGACTTTGACGTTAAAACTCGTCCGACAGACAATGTATCCGGTTGGTCGTCAGGTATAAAATTATTACAATCACAATTACAGCTTAAACGGGCGACTGTAACTCAACCAAAACGAGATCAAAATAGGAAGGCCAGTTTAGCCCCTGTTATTGATTTAAAAAGTAAAAGAGATGACGATGATATATTTACAACACATTCACCACTTAGACCAAAAAGTGAGCCCACTCTACCTATAATACCTGCTGTTGGTGGATTTGCACCAGAATACGACTGGAATGTAGAAAATGAATACGATCCATTATGGCCAAATGAATATGAGAAAATTGTTAAGGAACTACGCGAAAACAGAGATCGTGAAAATGAAAAGGAAGAAAAAAGACGCGAAAAAAGGCGGAAAAGTCGGTTTAATGACCCTGAAGAAGAAACCGTTTCAACGCCACAAGTATCGTTACCACCAGTTGCTAGTGGTTTTGCAGGTAAGATAAAAATGATTATCCATGGGTATTTTAGATCCTAGTCATTTTAATGCTTCATGATAATGGTAGGACGTTGGGAAGAGGATGATGAACCTGTAGCAAAAACACCTAGAGCAGCCGGAGGTGTGGCAATTGCTCCTCCACCTAGTCTTCAAGAACCACAGGAACTTACACCACCGCCAGTATCTAATAAATCAAATACCTATGACGGTAGTTCAGTTGCTGCCAAAATTATGGCAAAATATGGTTTTAAAGAGGGCCAGGGGTTAGGAAAACAGGAACAAGGAATGTCTATGGCTTTACAAGTAGAAAAAACATCAAAACGTGGTGGTCGTATTATTCATGAAAAAGAAATTGCTATGCCTCTATCTGCAGCAGACCTGTTCCAAAAACCAGAACAAAGTATTACAGAAATAATGAAAACCCCGAGCAAGGTAGTAACAACTATCAGAGGAATATAAATGATCGTAATCTTAGGTTGGAAGTTTAAAAAGAGTTGCAATCATTTATGTTCACTTTTAAAGCTTGTTAAATGTATTATTAATACGAATTATTAAAGGTGGTCTTGCTTCGTAATATGGTTGGTCCTGGAGAAGTAGATGATGAATTAGAACCAGAAGTAAAAGATGAATGTAATACTAAGTATGGGGAAGTCGGTAGTGTAATTATTCATGAAATACCGGAAGCTGATCATGAGGAAGCAGTTCGTATTTTTGTTGAGTTTAGACGAATTGAAAGCGCAATTAAAGCTGTTGTTGACCTTAATGGCCGCTTTTTTGGGGGTCGACAAGTGAAAGCAAGTTTTTATGATACTGATAAATTTGATAATTTACAATTAATGGATTAAAAATTTTTTATTCATTAGAGTGATTCCATGTTATTTTATGTACTTTCCATTTGCAACTGTTCTCAGTTAGTTTGTGATAAAATAGTGTGCTCAGTTCACTTGATTTGATAATTTTGAGCTGATAGAAGAAACATACACTAATGACATCATCAGTCTAAAAGACAAAGTACGCAAATTATAACCTACAATTGTCTGTTGGCATAATAATGTGAAAAAAAGATGTGACCCCATTTCTCTTTTATAATTCAAACAAAATAGGTTAATTTCTTGAAAAAAATTATAATTTTTAACTTAATCTAAATTGAAAATTTGACACGCAACAAACAGAAATTTGCAATTTATTTGCACAACCTTGTGAAGCATGTGCTTATGAAAGCCCTGAAAGGCCAATGAGAAGTTGTTTTAACTGGAAATTTAATTAATTTAATAATGGGGCTTTCATATGCGCTTTATTAGCAAAGAGGAAGGTAAATTTACTTAGTTCCTATGACTCACTGCAGAATAATTGAAATATGCATTATGCAGCGAGATGAGTCAACATCAAGTGAATTGAGAATATCTCGTATAACATGTTATTATCTGTTTCAAATTGTAGAACAGTAGGGCAGGCTATGGAAATTTGACAGATTTTACCCTGCATATTACTGACAACTAAAAAATTGGTAGAGGTTAGGTGAAAATAAATTTTAGGTTAATGTTGCAGAATTACATTTGTTTCACAGTACGAGTATAATGGTGAGGCAGTTGTAGATCTCAAATATGTTCAGTTTGTGCATGACGTCAGTCTTGGGAGAAAGCATGTAAGGAATTCACAAATGACTTTAACAAGTACTCGAAAGCTTGTTATGAACTTATGCTTATTAGTTATTACATCGGTCACCATACTTCATTCATGTTATCATAACATTTGCGTAGTTGCAAATTCCCCTTTTGTTCAAAAGCGCCATCTATTGGTTCATTATTTAATTTCACTAAGGCACTGCCACACCATGATACTTGTACTACAATTTGCTTGATTTACATTTTAAAATCAGGGAGAACAAGAAGCTGACAACATGAGGTGGTACCAACAACCTACAAAAATAGAATTTTCAGTTTTGCCATTCAACAAGATGTAATTTTCTTGTAGTGCTGTCAGCTTGCTTAACAAAAATAAATTATGGCCTGCCCTACTGTTTCATAATTTAAAACAGATAATAAATAGAAAGTTACATTTTTTAAAATGTTTATTTCACTCAAAATAATTCAATTAAAAAAAAAGAAATTCTAAAGTATTCATTTTTATATTTATAAATTTTTTTTTTCATTTTCAATTAATAATAAAATAAGTAAACAAATTCATAAGGCATTGTGTTTAATATGAGTTTCAAACAAACAAGTTATATATACAAAAAAAGGTTACACAAACAATTCTTTTGCATTACGTTCTAATACATACTGACGAACTGACCTAAAAAGAAAAGAATCCAAAAAATTTAATTTCTAGTATTAATAACAATAAAACGACCAAATTACTTTTCTTTATTTAATGCTTGTATAAATTCTTCTAGCTTATCTTGAATTTGTCTTACACGTTCTGAAACAAAGTTTTGTTTTTGAATGCTACCTTAAATTAATATAATAACTCACTTAATTCTTCTGCTAATGTTACACGTCGCCCTGTTAATAATTTTTCTTTCTTTTCATTATCTTGACTATAATCATCTAATACATCTTTTATTTCCTTATCTAATCTTCTTGCTGTAATATTATAATGTCATTATTTTAATTTGATCAAAGAAATGTTCAAGTTACCTTCTCTATTCATTATCTGTTGCCTTAAGGCATTTGAGGTTACTTTCATCATTTGTTGTATTCTGTGGAATAAAACAACATCGCTGCATTCAGTTTCTGCTCCTTGGTGGTATAAATAAAATGATTTACGGCAATCATAAGCTCTAACTAATGACTGTTTAAGGAAATGTTGCCTATAAACCTGATGCCATACTTCACGTATAAAGTCTGCATCAACATCAACATTATTGTGTTGAATATTTTTACGTATTGTCGTTAATTCATCATAACTTAACAAAGGAGGATGTTTCTATAAGTTAATATCAATTCATTAAATACTCAACATTTGAAATAACTATGTCATAACTTACATCATCTGCATATAATATTTTATCAATTTCAGATTTTACCGCATTACGTTTGCTTTGCTCTTCAGTTAAGTACTGCCAGTACATCCACCTCTCTCGTGTAGATGGTCCAAACATATCACGCAATATAGCTTCTGTGTGTTTTAATTTATCTCTTACACTACTTTCAAGGAACCGAACAGCAGAATCCCATTCTCTCTTATCTGTAACAGTGCGATCTTCTAAAATATTTAATTGTATAACACGTAGCACATCTGATGCTTTATCTTCCCATGAATGCCGTTTCATTGCTTCAGTAACAACAGCTTCTTTCAATTGATCGAAGATATTATCATGTCCAGGAGCTTGAGCAGCTTTAGACATAAAATGATGAAATTCTGTTTGAAGGGTTTCCCACCCTGATTGTACTGACTTGGCTGGTAAACCATTATCCGTCCATTGTTTTAATTTAATATCTACAGTAGTGTTGAATGTACCTGTAACATAACGTAGTTTACTCCAATAAATAAATTTCGTGCAAGTAAAACACTAACCATGGGAACCACTTTGGGCAGCTGGTAAATAAATCTTTTCAAATACATGCCCGGAAACTTTTTCCCAAAGTTTGTCCATCAAAGTATCTTCCCATTTTCTAGGGCTAACTTGTGATAAATTCACTACTTCATCTAAAATTTCTGTTCTAGCCCTTTCAAATAGCTCATCACGATCCTGTTCCCTCAAGCGAGGAAAGTTATTTTTCCATTCCGTTTCCAAGTTAAACCTCATTGCCTTAAATGCATCTGCTTGTTGTTCTACAGTTTCTCTTACCATCTTCCAAAAACAATCGGCTACTGCTAAACTTAGATTTCTTGTTGTTACTTGCGCCGACATAACACGACCTTCCCTAAAATAAATTAATAATAACATTAAGTTTATAAAACAGTAAAATTAATAAATTTGAATACATTACTTACTTGAAAAGTTTGGAATTTCTAAAGAAATTTTCTTCATAGTCTTTTATGGTTTGTATGGAATCATCTTTACGGCCACGACCTGTTACTACGGCAAAGTAACCAAGAGCTTTCATTGGGAATAATTTACCTTGGAGAATCTTGCGAATCTAAAACAAATACTTGACTATTACATCACAGTATATTAACAAGCTTTAATATTTAACTGTAAGTAAGGTAAGTAATAAAAGGCAAAAGTCATCTTGAGTTACATAATTTAATACTTGCAAACATATTCCACATTGGATCAAGTCAACTTGACTCCTGTTCAAAGAGATTCCAAAATAACAATAGCAAAGCATCAAAACCAAAAGATAGGCAAAGATATGATGATGTGACAATGATATCTGAATACTCACTCTATTTGGATCAGCTAAATTCTCTTCTGCCATATCAACTTTGGTTAGCACAAATATAGTTCTTTTACCACTAGGATCACATTGCGACACCAAATTGGTTACATTACTTCTTTCTGCATCCACTGAGCCATCCTGCAATTTAAAAATGAAAAATCTATAATTGTAATTTTCAGTGAAAAACAACTAATACCATGCGATCATTAAAATTTCAGTTCCCAATAGGTTGTGAAATTCCCAGAAGGTGTAGTTTAGATACGATACACGCCAACGGAAACTAACACATAACCTACAAATCATCAACAAACTGATGAATTTTAATCATCAAACTTGATATATTAAGCAGATTCTTCTACTAGGTGAATTAGTAGATAAAAATCTAGATTTTGAATATAACGCAGCTGTAATATGGGCTCCATGCATGTCGACTGGTGGAATGTAGCAACTTGTCCATGTCAAACACAGAGGTCATGACGTCAAATAAGATTTACAAGGAATTATATTGACATATAAGCAAAAATGAATCAAAAAATTACTTTTGGATTTGTTCCTGTTGTTGAAAATTTCAGAAGAGAGTGTAAGGATGTGCTGTAGCATAAATACAGTAGGCAAGAAGCTGACAATTTTACATTTGTTTGACACAATTGATGAAATCTTTATAATAGGCTTGGGAAGCAATTAATTCAGGTTATTTAGAACAATCAAAATTAGTACACCACAACGATTCTACAGTAGTGGCCAAAAGTAATCACCTTTTGGATTTTTGAGCACAACTTTTGCTCAATTATCTATTGAAATCCTGGGCAGCATTTAAAAATAAAATTCTTTTTTGAAGTTTGAAGAAGAGAATAATAAAAAGATTAAAATTTCTTACATTTTGTTCTAAATTTGACTGTCGGCGATCTTATAAAATTGAAGAAAAATCTTTATTTTAACTTCAGTTTTGACAGTGAGCGGTTCTATAGTGTGTATTGCAAAAAAAATTATCAAAGTGAAAGCATTAGTGAAAAGATTAGAATGTTGCAAGAAATTGATAAGGAATCAAATTCCTCCAAGTAGCGTATCAACAACAATAAAAAAATAGTGAAGCTGATGATACGAGATCTACAGCAAAACGTGCTAAAATGTGCATATACGACGACATAGATCAAGCAGTTCTTAAGTAGTGTATTTAATTTGCGATAAAAACTTATTGCTATCTTGATAGGATTCAACATGACAGGAAAAGTTGAAACTGTTAGTAGTCAGGAAAAGTAGGAATCCACGATGTTTCAAAGGAACAAAATCCATTGAAGTGGATTATCATTTTAATAAGAAAGCCTGGATAACTAGTCAAATTTTGAAGATTGGTTATTAAAATCAATCAATGATGAGAGAAGGAAAAAAAATTGCTTTCATTGCAGATAACTGTCTAGTACACCTTTCTGTGATTGCAAAAAAGCTCAAAAGTGTACAGTTGTTTTTTTTCCACCAAATTTAACATCAAAGCTTCAACCAATGGATAAAGGCATAATGAAAAACCTAAGATTCCATTACTGTAAATGTGTTTTAAATAAAGACTTGAAAGAGTGCATCAGTGAGTTAGCAAAAGTTTGGATTTATGAAGTGACAGAATGCTGTAAAGCATTGTTTTTCCAAATCAGGATCTTGTGAGAGTTTTGGCTAATAGAATGAAGACAATGAATTGCTATTTTTGCAGATTTACAAAAATCGTGGGAAGTACTAGGAAAATTTGATAAAGTATCATCAACATTATGCTGCAGAATTATGTGAATGTTGATGAAGATCTTGTTACAAATGAGTATCCTACTGACGAAGAAATTCTAGAAAGTATAGATAGCAATCAAATTGAAACCATCCAAAATAAAAAAGAAGATGATAGTGAGGAATCCTCAAGAAAACTATCAAATGTAGAAATGATAAATGCTTTTCAAGTTATTCGTAGCAGACTGCAACATTACAAAAATGTGCTGAACCATTTTCAACATCAGAGAGAAATGTAAACAAATTTATATGTACTTTAGGAAACATTAAAATGAGTAATACATTTTATCGAAATGCTTTTATGTACATTTTTCTATGTAATGAATTTTCTTTATTATAGCAAATATTTTTTTAGGATTTACTGACTTCGCTATATAGAAGTTTGGCTGTAATCAGTACTGGATGAGGAATAAGTAAATAACAAAATATACAGAGTGTTCCATTTAAGAAAGCTTAAGCTTTATGTTACGCTTTTATAAAACATCCCGTGTAGTTGAGAATAATTTTAGAAAGTACAGACAATAGTCCTGTACAAGTCTTCCTAGTAACATTTTTTGATATTTTTACAAATAAAGTTACTATCCTCCAATAAATATGTATATAAAAAAAATCTTGGCACCCATTTGACACTCAGCCCTAAGAAGGTAAAGACCCTGGCATCCTTCGTAATTTTGAAAACACCAGGTGTTTTAACATCTCTACTATTTAATATACAGGGTGTTACATAAGTTCGGGCAGCTACTTCCAAGACAAAAGTTCTAATAAAATTTTTTAAAATGTTTCCTAAGATAAGTCCTCTAAAGAGGGCGCCAAAAGACCCATTTTTTTAGCCATAACTATTAAACAATGAAAGATAAATTGATGAGATTTGGAGCTTAACATAACTGTCCAATTTGTTACAAATCACCTAAATTGAAATTTAAAATAGGCATCGGTATGGAGGGGCACAAACTCCATTTTTTCCTCACAACTTTTCTGAGCTTCAGAATTTGGCAATTTAAGTATCACTACCATAAATAGCAATGCTGCTTACTAAAGAAAAGTATTCTTGTGTCAAGTCACTCAAGCTAACCATCTTTGAGAAAGATGCACTTTTATAAGTGTCTATCGCAGAAACAGGACATCTATGAGAATTTTGACTCAAGTGAATTGTAGCAAATTCGACAATCATGTTATGCTACTAATCTCATCAATTTGTCTCTTATTGTTTAATAAATATGACCGAAAAACCAGTTTTATTTTGGCGCCCTCTTATATCATTCTTAGGAAGCATTTTTGAAAAAGAAATTATTAAAATTTTTGTCTTAAATTGATGTCTAGAAACACACTCCTGACGTAGCCACTCAAACTTATATAACACCCTATATAAAATGTCTGGTTTTAATGCAAACTGTCAATTTGACAAATAATAGTTTTACTGAAAATGAAACTGGTAATGTTACTAATCTAATTTTTCATAGCCTACTGGGAACTGAAATGTTAATAACCACACTTTACAAGTAATTAATATTTTAGCATAATTGTTATTACACATATTTTATAAAAAAATTACTTAAACTTTTTCGTCAAACTCATGTTCAACGTATTTTACCTGGATGCAAAGAATAATTGCATTAGGATTGTTCATATATGCTTGTGTCATAGTTTTAATAGCTTCTCGTGTATCAGCAGCCATATCAGTTGTTACAGTCTACAATGATTTCTTGATAAATACTTATATTAAATCATTTATTTTATGTGTTACCGAAATGATTCCTGGCAGATCAACTAACACCATTCTTTGTATTCCTGGACCTAAAAATTAAACTAAAACTCTTTAATTTACATTAACAAAGGCAAATTCAACATACCTTTAACAGTCATCGAGATTACTTCATTAGAAACAGTTTTACCACCTCGAACACTATTACGCATACGTAATTCAATTTCTCTTCTCAATTCAGCAAGATCAGATTCTTTGGTTAGATCAAATTCTCTATTTGAATCACGAAATTGTGCTATGTGATAGGGACCTTCTGATAGTGTTACTTTAACTGGAGCACTACAAATATCATGGTCATAATTTATAAATGTATAAATTAAATCATTAAAAACGTACCGTGTCATCATTTCCCCAGCTCCCCTTGGAAAGATCCGTGCTTGTGCAACCATTTCTAAAACAGACGTTTTTCCGCTACTCTGATCACCTACCACAACAACACGAGGTAACTGGTCAGATAAATTATATGCACTAGTATCATAATCAGCTAATTCATCCAGCACTTCACTGTACATATCAATAAGGCTACGCTTCACTTGACGTGTAGGTGGTTTACGACCCTGTTTCAATAATAAATTTTGTTTGCGAAGTTCTTTATTTTCCCTTTCTAATCGTTCTAGCTCACGTTGGTATTTGATTTGAGTTTGAATGACTTCATCTTGAAGAGCATCTAAACGAGCTTGAGACTCTTTTCTATTATTGTTATCTTGCATAAATGGTCGGGCATGGACTAGACTTTTTTCGGCTATTTCTTTTTTTGTGTCTGCAACATATTAATGTTTTATTTCTAACATTAATTATGGCAAATCTAAAATCTATAATTTTCATTAATATTTTCATACTTACTTAAATTAATTTATATATGAAATTCTTATTTGCAAGCAACTACCACAAACATTTACTAACGTAACAAATATACAGGGAAACAGAAGTGCATCATACCTGAGTACAGTCTTTCAACAAATTCCGAAAGCCTCGTAAAAGCACCTAAAGGAAACAAAAAAAATAAATCAAGTATTAATTTAAAGAATGTACTCAGTGATGCACATGGCATACATACCATTAACGGCCGGTGGTAACTGATTATTTGACTGATCAGCTGCAGCTATGGCATCATCTAATCGTTGATCAAACCAATTCCTAAATTCTCTGTATTTCAATTCAGTCATAGCCTTCAGTCGAGGATCTTTATTTAAACAACAATTAATAATACTAATATTAAATCTAACAAATACTTCAAACTTACCTATTTGAATATTATCTTTAACATTATCACGTAACTGTATAAGAGATCCTCTCCATTCCTGCCACCTCTCATTATCAGGCATTACATCATCTAACCATTTCATATCAGGAAGGCCATCCTTCCAATCTTGATATTTCTACAAAATACAAATTAACGTATTTCTTGCGTGCATATGAAGGTAGCTGCAAAAATTCTTAGAATCAAGTAGTTGTAGCATTGCTAGGGAGTTGTTGATATTGTTTTTGTAAAATTTGACATTTTTTATGCTAAGCAGATCAAACGCAAGTTAAACAACTCTGTTCACAGTTATTTAAAAGTCGATTTGTGAGAAAAATGGAATTATCACATGAACATTTTTGGGTCATGATTTTTTATGATTTTAAATGTGGCCTAACTCTGCAAACAATCCATCGAACAGCTTTGAGGATGAAGCACCTTCCAATGCAACAGTTCATAACCAGTTTTCAGAATTCAGTGGTGGCCATGCTACTCTACGGGATGAGTCTTGTCAAGGTATGCTACAATTTGTTTGCCACAGGTTATCGCTGAACTTAGACAAAATAATGTGAAAAAGGGAATCATTCTACATCCGGATAATGCAAGCCCTCACATAGTAGCTCTGACAGTCGAATATTTAAAGCAGTACAACATCCCATTAATGTCTCATTGTCCATATAGCCCTGATTTATCACCAAATGACTTTTTTTTATTTCCTCAAATCAAAAACAGAATGGGTGGTCAGAGTTTCTCTACGCCTGAAGAAGCTGTTGAAGCATATAAAGAGCATGTTTTAGCAATACCTCTTTCTGAGTGGAAAAACTGCTTACCAATTCATTTTAGCACATGCAAAAATGTATAAATCTTAAGGGAGAATATTTAGAAAAGCAATAAAACCATTTATTCTAATTTCTCAACTGCTTTTCTTGTAGTTTTTAAAAACTTTTGCAGCTACCTTTGTAACTTCTATTTTAAAGTGAAACATTTCAAAATGCTATAATATTTTAAATTCAAAATTAAAAGCAAATGAATACCTTCTGTAGAGTAACGCCACCCCCTACTGCACCTCCCAAAAGTAGATAACGTATTTTTAAAACTCCACGAAGTGCTCGTAACACCAAAATTCCATACTCTCTTCGTTGCTGTTGATACTGACTTTTTAACAAGGGTCGCGACCGATCTAAAGCTCGGCCGCCCCACATGCTACATATTCCTCTTCTAAAACTACTTTTTGATCCATATTTTAAAGGAGAATAAGAATAAGAACTAATTATTACTCGCCTGCAAATTTTGATATAACCTCAAAGATTAAAATACCGAACTATCTTATTACATAACCTACCCAAATCTTCCATTTAATAAATGTTCCATTATAAAAAGCTAATGTGCATTTCTTATATAAAAGTATATAACTATAAATTAAACAACTTATAAATAAAACTTTTGAAAAATGTCATAACGTCAACCTTCAAGATCACAGTCACAGCAATCAAGTAATTAACGCAATGAAGCTAGGAATGAATCAAAAACGGGTGGCGACCGTGGCAACTCTTAAATGTCGAGAAGTTTTAGCGACGCCTGGTGGGTTCGACAAGAAGCACTATGCATTTAGTCGAGACGCTTCTACAGGAATGTATACATTTGACGGAAAATTCAAAACGGGATTTTTTTACTTTTATCTAAAATTTAAATTTTAATAACCTCAAATCTATAAACTGACGTTTAAACTTATCAAATTTAACGCAAAGCCAGTTCGCAAATTAAGCTCAATTTGTGTTGTTACTTTGTATCACAATCAACTGGCTTTGATTTAACGTCGAACAATAGTGCCTCTAGCGGAGAGAAGATCGTTATTGAGCTTAATTTACGATCGTCTTTTGTTTGGCGTCGGTACTTTGTTTCACAATCAACTGGCTTTGATAATCGGAAAAAATTATAGTAATTAAATTATACCTTTTCCATTTTGCTTTTAGTTGTTTCTCTCTCGTTGCCAATGTAGTGTCATCATTTATTTACAACTAAATTAATGTAAAATTATATACAATGCTATTTACAAACTTAACTTTTTGGTGGGCATTTTTTATTGTCCACGATAACCATATCTAACTTGTCTTGAGTTTACCTTTTTTTGTTTTTTTAATTTTAATACTATTTCAGAAGTATGATCTTCCAACAGGCGTTTATTGTTCAACGAACTCCGAAGGAGCGTTACTGAATTTGCGAAGTCCGTGTGTCTGTATGTCTGTCTGCATTTTTTGTCAAATTTTGAAATTTTGACTTCAGATTTGGATTCTACATCAAAAACTAAAGACGACGTGGTATTTTTGTTTATTGATAACTCTTCGGGAACATGGTCAAAATGGCTGCCAAAAATTGAAAAATTTTCAATTTTTTTTTACTTTAGAATCGTATTCTGCACCAAAAAATAAGAGAAACGTATAGTTTTAGTTTTTTGATATCATCTCGGGAACATGGTCAAAATGACCGCTAAAATTTGAAAAAAGTAACAAAACAGGAGTTCGTTGTGGTTATGCTTTGCATTCCCAGATGTTTAATTTTGGCGTGGTACTACTTTTATGCGTAGTTTCTAGTAACTTTTATGTCACTAATTATTGAGTGAACAGACTATACACACTTTTACCAATAAATAGTAATAAAAATGTAAAATCGAATTTCAAAATAAAACATAACGAATACAACAACTTAAAACTCGAATGTCAACTTCAGAAAAAGAAAGGAAAAACCGATCTTTATTTGCGACGATAATAGATCGTAGCATCTATCGAGTTCGCCAAGAAGTTAATTGTGTTAAGAGATGGGTCGTTCGCGAACGAACGGATCCAAAAGAACGGGTTTCTGAAGTGAACGATAAAACTGGTGAACGACTTCTAGTGAACGACCGTTCCTTTAAATGTTTCTTTCAGTAACGACGTTCACTCCCGCGTCTCGGCTCCTCACGCCCACAGCCATCCAACGTTTTTTCTTATTTGTAAATACATAATTTTTGTGTAAATTGTAATTTTTATTAGATGTATGTAATCTTTTTTATGTTTTTATACATATTATTATAATAAAATAAACAAAGAACATTTAGAAAATTCATGCAAGTTCTCCCCATTCAAGCCTATATTGATGGTATTTTTAAAAATATGTGAAAAAACAAATAATGAACGATGAACGGGTCTTTAAAAAGAGCGGTCAAAACTGAACGGTTCGCTAAAATGAACGACTTTGCCCATCACTTAAATACACCTTATTAAAAAGGTCAGAGCCACCGTCCAAAATCACCCCAAATCTCTTATCTATGAGAGCCACCTAGTCAAGTCAAGGGGTATGACCGTAAAAATCTTTGACCGTAAACTTTGGCGGGAGCAACGATTGTATGTATTTCTTATGGAGACCAAAATTTTCAATTTGAAAGTATAGAGTCTACACTACAAATAACTTGAAATAAATATAATACAAATGCTTATATAAAATTTTGGCGTATTATAATATTGGTTGTCGAGAAAAAAGCTCTGGCTTATTAAAATCATAGGACAAGATTTTGAGGTTAAGTAATACGTGCGTGAAAGCGCGGCAGTGGAATGCTTTAAAATCTGTCGTATTCGCAAATGGTTTTTTGTCTAGTTTATGAACAGTGGGTTGTATGTAAGTTATGTATAGTTATTTCTTGTGTATAGTTATCTCTTGTTGGAATAATATAAAGCATGGCTAGGTAAACAAAAAATATTGACATATCCAACAGTAATAGGGAAGTTCATAAAATTTTGTCTGTCTAAAAATACTTTATTTCTGTGCATTCTAAATGTATTGAATGAAACTAAATCTCTCCCTTCAATTTTTTTAATTAAATGAGATATATTTTGAACATACTTTTTGATATTAGAAATTGAAAAATTAAAATATTCAATTTTTTTACTCTATAGATAAGTCGATAAAGAAGGTATCGTATGCATGGGGTCAGATTTCCCGACATGCTTTGCAATTAGAATTACTAATAAGGTCTATTGTGTACACTAGTGTGCCTCGATATTGTTTTATTAAATGTCATTTTTTTAACAGATGTGTGGCCACACTTGTCAAACAAGAGAGACAAAGATATACGTTAGCTCTCTGCTCGCACTGTGGGTGTAAAGGAAAGAAGAAAAATTTTAATAGTAAATTCTTATTCTATCCTTTACACTCGACGTACGAGTAGATCTTTGTTTATCTTTTTTGACAAGTGTGTCCACACTCTACCTATTAAAAAAATAACATTTAGTAAAACAATATCAAGGCACACACATGCAGCCTATTGAGTCCCTAACCTCTGTTATGAACGAGTTGATAATACAGACTACTGTAATATTTGGTTTATGACATTGATAGTTATGTTAAATAACCAATGTATACAGAGTGGTTAAAAACTTGATTTAAAATCTAATCGTTTTCATAGAACCTGATGTAGTATCCGTCCTCCAATTCAAAACTGAAGCGAACATTAAATTAAAATCACTTTCATTTTTAAGCTGAACTGAATTAGCGAAAATGGAACAGGAATTTACACTTTGATTCATACTATTAAATTAATATACTTCAAAATTTAAAATACCTACATGAGAAGATCTAATTTATAATTTGGATTAATTTCATAGTGTAAGTGAATGTAATCAGGGGAATATGTATTCTGTTTCTAAGAAAAGTGTTGGCAATTCTCAAAAATAGCAATGCTACGATGTTAAGAACTTTTGACCTTTAAATTAAGTTACCTACATAGCTTTGCCATCAACATTACCACAGTTTATACCTTACAGAATCAGTGGGATCACTCAGAAGTCAGAGTGGTTCTTTTGATCTTTCGTGTTCCTGGTTTTCGGTCTGCGCACACTAAACTGTAGACCATGCGCTTGTATGGGAGGTTATATATGCAACTGATATTCAAATCTCACAACTAATGTAACTTACCAACATTGAACAATTTCACTAATTCACTTACAGAATATGCAAGTTGATTTCACTCAAATAATACAAGCTTTTACAAGATTTCTTTGAAGTTTAAGGTTAGATTATGTGCACGTGTTTTGCATGTTTTTTACCCCTCCACTTCTGGACAGAAAATAGTGATCTGCGCATAGACTGTGAGTTTCTTGAAGTAGAAGATAAAATGTAGGGGAAGTGATCCAACTGATTCTGTAAGGTATAAACTATGACATTACCATCAACAATTTGAAATGGATTATAAATATAATGAATCTTTAAAATAACCAATCTTATCTTAATTTCATATCTTTTATGTGACTTAGTACCACTGTATTGAGAAATTAAAAACTTGGATTTTAATATTTTAGTAGTTTGCAAACGTAAAGCATCCAGGATGAATTGATTCAATAAAATGAAAAACCAAAGGTATTTACAAAACATATTTAATGTCAAAATTCTAAAACTTAACGTACATTTATACATAAAAGCTATAAGTAAAATAATTGTCATGTTGTGTTAAAAGATTTAAATTATTAATCACTTTTCTAAAAACTTGGCATGATTGTTATTTGAATGAGTACATTTAAATTTATTAAGTATCTACATTAAGTTAAGGAACACATTTATGGATCAACAAATGCAATCATGATATATCGCACACCTTTTGTTACAAGAAGGCCCTCATGATAATGTGTAAGCCTCCCAGGATGCATCAGCATCCATCCCTCTTTTGTATCAGTTACACTGCAGTTATAACGAATAAATCGACAACCACCACCTTCATAATCCTGTCCTACTTCATTTAATGCTATGTTAATTGTATAGGTAGAACTATCATGATGTGGACGTAAAGATGGTTGTTCCCCTGGTTTATATCGTACAACAAAATTCATAAGTGAACGCGGTGGATCATGGAAATATCCAGTAAAGATATGTTCTTGAATAGGACGCACATATCTCTGTAAAAATAGCAACCAATGTGGCTCCCAGCCAACTTGATTCATATGTATATCCCTAGTGGGTACAGCTTCATAACCACCAGTAAGTCGATCATCTTGATTCTTGCCATCTGACCATTTCCCAAAATTCTCCATCATCTGAATTAGATCTTTACAGAAACGTTTTGTAACAATTGGACTCCAATAAACATCAGGACATGGCTGAAATTAAAACAATCAAATTAAATAAAAAAGATAACAGAATTTATAGGTAATTCCATACCTGCAAAGGTTTCTTATCGGGGTTGAAATTCTCAGGATAATCAGAATGAATATAACGTTCTTCCCAGTCTCTTTCATTGTCAAAGATTTGATACATATCAGGTGTACTTCGTGTTATATCATAGCTCTCAGGATTAACTAAATGGCCAAAATCGACACGATTTGATACAAACAGAAAAACATCTAAATCCCGTAAATTAGCACAAAAAGCCATGTCTGCATCTAAATTTCCTCGCACGTGGTTTAGTTTAGCGCGATCATATTGTCGCAAAAGTGTTGCATTGATCAAGTAGCAGTTACTCAAAAATGGTACATTCCATAAGCCTCTGGAAAGAGAAATTACCAATCAATTATAATTTTTTTTAATTATCAAAGTCAGTTGATTGTGAGAGATAAACCGAGTTAACTCAAATAACTGCATCATGTAATTTATATGATCAGATCAGAAATATAAGTTAAGTTTCCGAAAACGCGTTTAATGCGCAACAACAAGGCATTAATAATTACTTTTGTCTAAAGTTTAAATTCTAATAATCTCAACAGCGCCTCTAGCAGAGAAAAGATCATTATTGAACTCAATTTGAGATCGTCTTTTGTTCGATGTCGGTACTTTGTCTCACAATCAACTGGCTTTGCCCATTACAGTGTTACTCTGGCATCTAGCGAAAACCACTAAAAAAGTTATTTTAATTGAGATATTCAATATTAGACTCAGAATTTTACGAAGAAACCAAACATGTAAAAGTTTACCAAGTATCCTATTTAAAACAAGAAAGTTGATGTTAATGCCTTTAACATCTCAAACAATTGCATTTATTAACAATAATGATCCCAAACTTCATTAAAATTTGTTTATAAATAAAAAAATTATAAGTTCGTACCAACGCCTTGGTCACCTGATATATTGTTTTAACAATAATGAGGAAAAGACAGTTGGACTATAATAGTAGTATACGCATCAAATGAAAACACATTGAAAGAGATTAAAAGAGAAATTCTATTATTCACTACAAGCAACAGCAGATAATGCAGACACAAAGCTGATTATTATGGGAGACTTCAATGGAAGAATAGCAAATGACAATGCTGATGTAGAAAGATGGATGAGAAGAGAGGGAGAACTGACAGAAAACAATAATGGTGTAAGATTGATTGAATTCTGTGCAGAAAACGACTGTGTAATAACTAACTCTAAGTTCTGACACAAACAGATTCATAAATTTACTAGAGAGGAAAAGAATGAAAATGAAAGATCAATAATCGATTATTTTTTAATACAAAAACAGAATGGGAATGTAGTAAAACATGTAAAGGTAATAAGGCAAGCTAAAATTGATAGTGATCACTACTTGGTAAAAATGACAATGCAGATAAAAGAAGAAAAGAGAGATGATATAAGAAGAACAATAATCAAAGAAAAGATAAGAAGCTAGAAACTAAAAGAAACTTCCTACAGAAAAAGTTATCAAGATACACTCGAAGTAAGATTAACAAAAAAACACAGCCAACACAAAAGTAGAAAATAAATGGAAAACTATAAAAGCAAAATATATTGGAAGCTGCCAAAGAAACATATGGAACAACAAAGAACACAAACAGAACAATAAAAAGAACATGATGGTGGGACAAAGATATACAAGATAAGACACAAGAGTAAAAGAAGAAATGAAAGAAATGCCTAGAGACTAAACAAGAGAAACATTATGAAGAATACAAAAAAGCCAGACAAGAAGCTAAGATAATAATCAAGAAGCAAAATAAAATATTACAGAGAGGTTCAGTGGAAATCAAAAGCTATTTTACAACACAATGAAACAATAATAAGGAATAAGAAACAATACACAAAGCAAATAAGATGTCAACTAAAGAAAGTGAAATAATGAAAAGATAGAAGCAACACTGGCTGAGACCAACAAACCTAAAGTAAACGAAATAGAACAACAGTGAGAAGATGAAGGTGATGAACAGGAGATAGAACAAATTACAAAACAGGAGCTGACCAAAGCCATATCTAAAATACCAGGTGTATACCTATGAAATGAGACTTTCAGCTATTAGACCACAGATGTCGCTAGGAGTATTTTTAAACTGTCCCAAATGTCTTATTTTTTTCGTCTGTCATCTGTCAACAATATTCAATTCATTGTTTGTGATGTTTCATACAACAACGCATTTTTTTCGCTCTTAAAAATGTCGAATTTCGTGCCTTCAAACTACGATTTGCGGACATCGTTGATTTTCTGTTATCAATTGAAGAAAAACGCTTCTCAAGCTCATCAAATGCTTATAGAAGCTTACGGTGGACATGCTCTAAGCAGAGCACAGTGCTTCAGGTGGTTTGAAAAATTCCGAAGTGGTGATTTTAGCGTGGAGAACGAGGAACGTGGCCGGCCACCGAAAAAGTTTGAGGACACCGAATTGCAAGCATTGTTGAATGAAGATGATGGTCAAACGCAAGAAATGATGGCAGAGCAGTTGGGAGTGACCCAAAAAACCATTTGCAAACGTTTGAAAGACATGGGCATGATTTTAAAGGTCGGAAGATGGGTGCCGCATGAACTGACTGAAAGGCAGCAAGAGAACCGAAAAACCACTTGTGAAATGCTGCTCTCCCGGTTCAAAAGGAAGTCTTTTTTGCATCGAATCGTTACGGATGATGAAAAATGGGTGTATTTCTCCAATCCCAAGCGTAAACGATCGTATGGTCCGCCCGGCCACAAGCCAAAATCAACGGCCAAACCAAATCGCTTCGGCCGCAAGGCAATGCTGTGTGTTTTCTGGGATCAGCATGGTATGATTTGGTACGAGCTATTAAAACCAGGTGAAACAGTTGACGGTGCACGCTACCAACGACAATTGGCCGATTTGAACAGCGCTATACACCGAAAACGCCCAGAATATGCCGATCGGCGTCACAAAGTAATTTTTCTTGATGACAATGCACCACCACATCGAACAAGAGCGACCCGGGAATTGGTGGAGACGTACGATTGGGAACCGCTGGTGCATGCGGCTTACTCACCAGACTTGGCGCCTTCCGATTATCATTTGTTTGCATCGATGGGCCACGCACTTTCCGAGCAGCGCTTCAATTCTCACGAAGAAGCCAAAAAATGGCTCGATGATTGGTTTGCGGCCAAAGACGGCCAATTTTTTTGGCGCGGCATTCACAAATTGCCTGAGAGATGGGTAAAATGTGTCGCTAGCGATGGCTATTATTTTGAAGATTAAATTTGTAACCATTTTTTGTTAATAAACGTTTAAAATTGAAAAAAAAAGTCTCATTTCATAGGTATACACCTGGTAAAGTTGGGAAAGGCACCAGGAAGTGATGATATAATGCCAGAAATGATCAAATTTATGGAAAAAAATGGACAGAACAACTACTAGAATTATTTAACAAGATAACGAAGTCTAGAATTTTACCAATAGAATGGAACACGGGAATTATTATAGCACTATTCAAGAAAGGGGGTACAAAAGATTGTAATAATTATAGAAGCATAACACTCACAAGCATACCAGGAAAAATTCTAGAAAGAATAATGGAACAAAGAATTACAGAGCAGGTTGAAAGATCAATAGAAGCCATGCAATATGGGTTCAGGCAAGAAAGAAGTACTTAATTAAGACCCAATATTTATCTCACACAAGCAAGTGAAAAGGCCATATGAAAAGGTAGAGAGACTAAGTGTTTTATAGACATGGAAAAGGCCTTTGATAGAGTCAGAAGAAAGGAAGTATGGAAAACTCTGGAAAAAAGAGGCATAGAGATCGAAATTCTAAAAGAGTATAGATGGCCAACAGCTAGAACAAGTTGAAAGATTCAAATACCTGGGTTCTTGAATAGAGGAAGATGGTAAATTGGATGTGAAAATCAATGAAAGAATAAGCAAAACAGGTCAGCTTTTACACATATTTAATAACACATTTCTAGGACATAAAGATATACCCAAAGAAGTTAAAGTGGAAGTGGTCAAAAAATTAATGATACCAACATTGACTTATTCATATAAGTCATGGACACTAACAGAAAAATACAAAACTGAGAAGAATTGAAAGCAAGACTAGAATGGCTAGGATAAAAAATGGTTGCATTGCAAACTCGTAACAACAATAATGGGTTGATTGGGACGCATATATAGAATGGGAGAAGAAAGAATAGTAAAGAAAATGTTTAGTGCTAGAACGCAGGGAAAAAACAAAAAAAGGAAAACCAAGAAAAACATGGAGTGATGTAGTAAAAGAGACAGCTGAAAGAAGGAGTATAGTATGGTCTAGTGTAGGAAGACTGGCTTTAAACAGAAGTAACTGGAAAGCAATGTACAGACAAACAACCCTAAAGATGATGAACTCAACTTGATAGTCTTACACCGAAAGGTAGAAAGGCTTAGGACTAAGTAAGTAAGTAATAATGAGTCCAAAGTATATTTCCCTAGATACTTCTTGGAAAAGAAATCTGATTAAACGTGCTAATTTCCAAAAACAAAAGACTACTTGTAAATTAAGATGTATTTTTCAATCCAATACATGCCTATGCTGTATGTATAAGTTGGTTTCTAAAATAATTAATAAATGAGTCTAAAACTAACAATGATTAGTATCGTTATCTCATGAAGAACAAAAGAATTGCCCATTTTTTAATAAATTGAAATTTGACATTATTATACATAAATATTTTTTCTTCTATGCACCATATCAAATATTAAACAGTACATGTATTTCACTTAATACACAATATGATGTCAGACATCAATACACTGCAAGGAGTAAATTGATCTATATCAAATGTGTGATTTAGACAAATTGTTTCAATAAAAAACAAACACAATAAACTGTAGTACCATAGTGGGAGGTTGTTGACCTTTACATCAGCTGTAAATGCTAGATAGCAAAACATATGAACTGGAAGATGCACAAAGGGAAAACATTTAGCAGATACGGCAGATATTCCCTTTTTGCATCTTCTCATTCATATTTTGTATGTTGTAATAACTATTTTTATTATTTATTAATGAAGGATGAAGCACACACTTAATTATAAGTTTTTGGTATAACCTAATTTTTATTTACCTTCTAAAATTAGTCTGTGATATTCTTCCAACTTAGAAAAAATCAATTGGAACAAAAAATTGAACTGTCAGTTTTTGTAACTAATTAAATTGTTTTTTCTTTAATTTTTTACAATGCAATGAGGAATTATGAAACGTAAAAGAAAGTGTTTAAGTAATTGGTTCATTATCATAAAAATAAAACTGCTTTAAGATGTGTTACTATCTAATATTTTTTTTATGACCATAGAGGTTACTTTTTTTCAACCATCCTATATATGTTTATACAATATTGTTTATGTAATTGAGTTATTAAACAATATATACTACGTCGCATTTACATGAGTATATCAAACAAAATAATAACGTTTAACCCTTCAATCTATTCACCCTTCAAATCAAAGCTAATGATATGTAATGTGCAAAACGTCATAAGTACTTGTAGCCGTCAACAACCTCGACAGGCAATTATTTGGTTTCCTGGTGCCAATTACATACAAAAAACAAGGGAAGGAAATTTCGATATACACATTACTCATTATTCATTTTGGGTCACGACACTACATCAATATAACTTTAGTTAAGTCCAAGTGTTAAACAACTACGTACATTCAATAATGAAAACATACACTCTCCTAGGTGTTATACTTTTCAGTTGTATATTAACATGCGACAGTGCAAGAGGAGGTGGACGTGGCGGTATTTTCCATCATTAAAGTAGTTAAGTTCTATGTAAATTAATGTGTAAAATTTATAGGTAGTAAACGTCATCAATCTCGCTTATACTATTCTCGCATGCCAGTAATGATACAACATCGGAATTCAGACAACTATTATGAACACAAAGATGTGAGTATTAAGATCTAATGCTAACGTACTTGTAGGAATCAATTTCTGTTAAACAGGGAGCTCGAATAGTACAAGCTAGTCATTTTGAACAAGATTACATGTTGGGACGTAAGATTTCATTTTTCTGCATGGCTCAAGGTAGTATAAGTTGTCATTTTACAAATAGTTAAATTACAGATCAATTCTAGGCTTACCAAGACCGGAAATTACGTGGTTTAAAGATGGAGTGGAATTATACTACCACAAATTTTTCCAAGTAAGAATTATCACCAAAGGTCGGAAACTTCCGAACATTACAGGGTCTTTATTTTCAATTGTTCTATTCATGATCAAAACATGAATTTATTAACAAATATCAAATAAGAACAATAATAGAGATACTATTTCAAAATTACTTTTTTAATACCTTTTTATTTATTTCAAACCATAGTTCAACCTTGGAATATCTGGAGAATTTCCGACCTTTGATTATCACATATTGAATGATAGAATATATAAAGTTTCTTATAAAAGGATATTTAGGTACATGAATGGCCTATAGGTAATGATACCATGAAAAGTAAAATGGAAATTGATCCAACAACACAACAAGATGCTGGATATTATGAATGTCAAGCAAACAATCAATACTCAATTGATATTAGAGGTTTTCGAACGGACTATGTGATGATAACTTATTAAGAACTTTTTTATTGTTCTTTTTTTAATGATTTAATGATTTATTTTAGTGAATAAATTTTATAATTGAGTCAATCTATTTAAATTAATGAATAGCATCAATTAATACTGTATCATATAAAATAGTGAGTCATCTTCTGTAATTGTATATGTAAGGAACACATTTTCTTTAAATGGACCCCCCCTCCTCCTCTTAATTTCTTTGTTTTCAAAATATATTTTATCTGTCTTGAAGATAGCATGATATACAAATATAACCGAACTTATTTAAATGGTTCAACACTTTATTTGGAGATGGTAAGAAATCAGATCCCAGCACTTTTATAAAAGAATATTTTATTTGGCAAAACAAAACAAATTCTAGCATTTACAGAAGATAATTTTAATTGAAAGTATCTTGTAACATAAACATATGTTCCTCAAAGAAACTTGCATTTACCCTCTCTTAACCTCCGCTGATGATAAAGAAAGTTACATCTTATTATCTTACGTTCTTTGATATTATTTAAAGAAAACGACAGATCTCGACATCAAATGAGTTCGTAAGATTTTAAAAAATTTGATATTACTAAAAAATGATGCACTTTGCAAGAAAAGAGCAAGTGACTTTTTTTTCCTAAATTAAATATCGATTGCAGAAATTTCAAAATTCATTAATTTTTCAGTGGCATAAGAAATTTCCACCCATGGTTAAGAATTGTAAAATATGGTAGAAAAAGAGATCCTCTGTAGTAATAACTATACACATTTCATTTAAATAGTTCATGTAGTTATAGAAATATTAAAGAAATAAAAATTTTTTGTTGAACTTTAACACCCTGTATCTTGAAAACTAAGTGGTTTTCAATGTTCTATCACCTTCTGAAGTTTTCTAGATTCCAAATAAAATATTCTGTATAAAATACAATTTTCTACAAAGCTGATAGGCACCTTTCAGATGCACAGTGTGTGCATATAGTGCAGGGTTAAAAAGATATTTCTCTTTAAATTGTTTTGATACAACAATGGGCATTGCAAGTATCATTGAACATCTCACCATATGTTTAAAATGATATTTCACCCCCTAAAATCAAAAAGTAGACAAAACAGTTGCTATAGGTATTATCAATATTATTAACCACTGAGTAATACTATCTGGGTCCATTAAACAGAACTTTCTACACCAGGAAAAGTATAAAATCAAATGGTAATTTCTGCATATTTATCATGCAGCATCTACTGCTACCAATTGTGTTTCTGCTTTACAGAATAAATTCTCAACTCTAAGTTTTTGATGTCTTAATATGAGTCAATATAACACTCAGTATCAGACGTTTTATGTTGAACCCAACATGTTTATGTCCAACACAAGTTTTTAAGTCTTCTACAATTCTATCCGATTACCTAATACAACTGCTAGAGGTCCTATTTAATCACTTGCATACTTATCTCAAATTTCATTACTAGAATTTATTTCATCATCGTCAAGAATTAGAGAAAATCTTAAAAATACGTGTCCTTGCACAGTTATCACAATCTTCTGATTACGTCCAACCCCAAAATTATGCAGAGTATAGCTCTTGAATAGCTCTTGTTGTCACGATTCTAATGATATAAACATGAGAGGATTATTTTGGTTTTGATTTTTTTGTGTTGAACACTGCTGTGACCAATTGTAATAACTGTTATTCAGCTTCAAAATTTTGGTTAAGCACATGATTCTTGACATAACCCCAAAAGAAAGAAATCGAATGGTGTTAGATCAGGTGATTGTGCAGGCCAGGGTACTGCAGAATGCATTAATTTATAGCATAAGAAATCAAAATAACCCTATCATGTTTACATCATTAGAATTGTGGCAACAAGAGCTATACAAAACAATTTTCAATTATTTTACTGCCTATTTAAGAAAATGAGATTGATGATGGTTACTCCAAACTGAAACATTGTACAGGAATTTTGTTAGCGTATTTTAATGGAGAACAAAGAGTGGCAATTAAAAAGTGGTTTTAGTTTTCCGATATCTCTTCAAATAAAGGAAAGAAAAAATAATAATGAAAATCGAGAAATCTACTTTTTTTTAAATATCTCTGAAACTATCCAAGATATCTAGATTTTGCAAACGCCAACAAACGATCCTGAATCTCTTACCGTTTCCAAGATCCCCATGCTGTGCATCCTTATCTTGCACACACTGTATACATGGTTGGTAAAAAAAGCTTTTAAAAATATTGTTCATGTATTTGCGACTGTGAATTTTATATTGAACCTTGAGAAATTGTCCAAAAATAAAAATGTTTGTTGAAAGCAAATTCTTACATAATTCACAGAAACCAAATTAAAAAAGAAAAAGTAAACTTTTGACCAATCTCTATATGAAATTGATATTACCAGCTAAAATTTAAAAACTCATTCTGTTAACACAAAAGCTACCTGATCAAGGTAGTAGAACCAAATACAAACTGATTCTTATGCTCTCTTTAATCATGAACTGATTTTAGGTTAATCCAGGTAACATAATCTGTTGGTTTTGGGTTAAATGTAAATTGTATCTAAATGCCAAATGAATTCAACAATTCTAGAGATGAAATTTTCATATTATCTCTATTAAGTATGGTTTTTTATCTAACAATGTTTCACCAAATCTAACTTCACACTTTTACAGCTGACTCAAACAGTCCAACTGACCCTGCCGAACGGCAGAATTACTCAGATCACCCCCAGTCTCTCTTTCTAGTGTTTTTTGAATTGCTCTGCTTTCACTACCAAAAAATTAAAAATCTGTCAAACTTCTTTTATCAGTTCATTAGCATTGATACTTGGAAATATTTAAGAAATTTACATTTAGGAAAAATGATTACTTGTTCAGTAAAAGAATGTAAAAATAATGCAGAACAATAATTAACAATGTGAAAGACCAATGTGAATTGGAAAATTAATAGAATTTCTATTTGTGATGTCTATGTGCATTTGTACAGAAATTCTGACATACAATTTTTATTTGGCAAGTTTATAACTAAAGAACTGGGCAAAAAATAGAAAGAGAAAGACATACTGTGTCCTAACTTTTAAATAACATCAAAAATATTATTTACGGACTGTATTAGAGAAAACGTAGACCTGTCTAATACTCTAACCTAAAAGCAAATGAGTATTACGTTACATACTTATTGGCAACATAAATTGCATGAACATGTTTCTCATAGATGACTTTGTAAGTGATGAACAAACTTAATTTTTTTAGAAAGTATAATAGTGGAGAAAACTAAAAAGTTAATATGTAGCATTTTGTTGCTGAAAAATGAATGTTTCCTAGTATCATAGGATTATCCAATTCCATTAATTCTTATGAAGTGTGTGATTCTGTTTTTCACCTTAGAATGATGAAAATTAAAATATTACACAACCTAAAAATATTCAGAAATTTCACTAATAAATAAATAAGATCCAAATTTCTTCATGACAAAATGATATTAATGACTGTCAATCAATAAGTGCGTTTTATCGAATCAATTCTAGTAATACTAGAATTATTATTTTCTATAGAGTTTGAGAATAAACACAAAATAAAAGGTTAAACTGCATAGTTACGACAATTGGTTAATTTAATTTTAATGAAATAATGAAACACTACCTCTCTTTTGTTTTCACTATAAGATTGCAATTGTTATTCCCTTTCCAATGACATATCACAGAGGGAGGGGAGGGGTTCCACCATTTAAGATTTTTAAATCTAGGTGGTTGGGCTTAAAGGATGAGTGAAAGTACATTACTTATTATATCACTCTAGTTATCCTTTTATATTATCAAAATGGTTTCGAGTGATTGTTGCCATCTTTTATTGTTCGCAGCAATTGATGCACTATCCCCCGGTGTTCTTAACTGTGTTGTTAAGTGAAAAATTAACAATCAGAAGTAGTAGAATTCAGATGTCAATTCAGAGTTCTCCAATCAGATCGCTAAATTTTAAAGTCAACATCGCATTAGCTAATAATAAAATAATAAAGTTATTTACATAATTTACAAATGAGTATAATGATTTTATAATTAAATCCAAAAGCTGCATTATATTAATAACTTTCTTACAAAAATTTAATTATATGCAAACTTTAAGTTTTTATCATTTCATTTTATAAAGATTTACCTTCAGAATTGCCCTTACGTTTTTTTTTTAATTTACTGTTTAATAATTTTAGAGATTCTATAAGATACATAAAATTTACTTCTTATGTACTTCCAATAGTAAACAAAGATTTTCATAAATTGCATCGTATATACCAAAAGAAAAACAAAAAGAAAAGAAAAAAGAAAATATCAATTACCACACTTCAATAAATGCTAAACGATTTTTCGCACAATAAAACATAGCTCTTTTATTGAATTTAAATGTGGAAGTTTACACACCAATATTCCTTATTATCTCTAATGCCCTATAAAACAAAGGTGGAGGGAGTCACCTTTCAATTGAAATAAATTAACATCAATCTGTATCAAGAGGGGAATTGTAGAACAAAACACTGGGAAAGAATTGCAGACACATTAAGACTAGTGCCAAAATGAAAGTTAGAATTTTTCTATTTGTTGCAGCTTTCCTAATTTTCCAAAGTCAATTTGCATTGGCACGAAGAGGCCGTGCACGAGCACGAACTAAATCTAAGGTAAGAATAATTTGTTTTTCACAATTAGCCAATTAATTTATTTTCTCTCAGTTTCAAATAGGACTCCCCATTACTGGCAAATATAGAGATCCAGAATCAGATCAGTACTACAATAATCACAATGTAAGTAAAAATGGTATTGTTACTTGATAATTATTAATCAATTTACTCAGGGAGCTAAGATTACATTATCTTCACATTTTGATTATGAATACGTTTTGGGACACAAAATAGCATTTTTATGTGTGGCACGTGGTAACCCCAGACCACACATTACATGGTTTAAAGATGGTTCAGAAATATTTTCCCATCAGTATTTAAATGTAAGTTGCAAAACTTTAACTATGTCTTACTGCAGAAGTATTTTATATATAGATACATGAATGGACAGTGGGTAATGATCAAATCAAAAGCAAATTGGAAATTGATCCCGCCACACAAATGGATGCTGGAGTTTATGAATGTACTGCAGACAACATGTATTCTATTGACAGAAGATCCTTCAAGACAGATTTCAGTATTGTATTTGATTAGTCCATTTGTGATATATTGTATAAAATATATGAATATTAATTAGTTATTAAACTCTTGATTACCTCATAGTCAGTAATATTTATATTATACTCACCATTCTTATACATCGTAATTATTGCAAATTCAAGACAATAAAGAAGCTTAGAGCTAAAAAGATTTTGAAATTGAATTACCTTTTGTCACTATGAACAATGTCCATATAGTCATGGGAACGTGCATAAAATCCATCTGTAGTCAATGCTCCCCAAAAGTTACTCCATGCCTTTCCAGGACGTACCAGTAATGGTGCAACAACAGTTCGATTTTGCTCAGCAAGTAAACGTAAGGTATGTGGATTATCTAAATGGGAAACTGAATCAACAGAGAAGTATAATTCGCATTCTTTTAATAGGCACTGATCTCTGGTAAAAAAGAAAACAAACAATCAATAACAAATATACAATGAACAGAACTTCTATTTAAGTGGTATTGTCATGAATATTATAAGTAAAATAAAACTACTTACAATGACAAATCTCTTGCACTCCATTCACTTATACCATCTTCTGCAGTTATTTGCTTTAAACTAAGATAAGCCTTTCCATATTTTTCAACAAAGTCAGCAACATGTGGAGTGTGATATTTTACCTAAAAATAATAAAAGGATTATTTAATACTTTAACAAATTATAACTGTATTTTTGCGATCCTTTCCAAAGAAACCTGCCTTATGATGAAACTTTTAGGAAATTAGCTGTTGCTAATTTAAATATCTACTGATCATCTATTTGATACCGAAGTTAGTCCAAGCTTGCTATTTTCAGAATTAGAATGGAAATTGAGCTTTAAGTAAAGTATAATCATAACTTAGCAAAAAACAACACACAGCTACAAAAATGTATTAAAAGCAGTAAAAAATTAAATTCTAGTAAAATGCATTGTATGCCTTTAAGGCAAACCTGCTTTGGCGAGTTGTAGATGTTAGAATTCCATAAAGAATTCGAACAGGTAGCTTAAGATTTTGGAAAATTCATATAGGAAATTTATAACCTGCAGATCTTGTGAACAAAGGGATTATACAGGGTGTCCCTAAACTGTATTAAAAGCTTCAGGTAGCCGTCTACCTTAATCAATTGTGATCACAAAACTTTAATCATGAACTTTTTGATGCAATTAGTTCCTTTACACGAGCTAAAAAAAGTAACATAAGCTTAGCAACGCTGCTTAGTCCCTGAAAGCGACGTAACCTTTATGGCCAAAAGTGGCAACGAATCAAACATCTGATCGCAATAAAAAAATTAAATCACGTTAGCTATTGAAATAATTTAAATCTAAGGCAATCTAAAGTAACTATTTATGTAAAAAATTACATTTATGAAGAAAACTACATTTTTAAAAATTAATTTTGTAGATAGTTGTTTTTGATACAGCCACAGCTCGAGAAAGAGCAGGAACACTGGTGCTAGAGTCGTTTTCTGCAATACTTAGAAGGTCTTCTAAATCGGCATTTCTTACTGTTCGCGGCCTACCTCCATTTAAATTATGAACTGGCATAATATTTGGAAAACGTTCTGCATAAAGTCTGGCAGCTTCATTGTAATTTCCATTACATTGCCAAGAATCAGAATCATGTCAGTATACTCATTTATTGCATATTTCATGACAAAACTAAAGAAAAACTAAACTATAAAACTTAAATACAAAACTAGGATTAATACACACCAAAAAAAATTTGGTAACACAAGTCAGTAAACAGGAACAGAACGCAATAAAAATTTTAACAAAAACAAAAACTTAACAAACAGAACAATAACACAAACAACAGAAATGGAATAGGAAATATTTAAGGACTAACTCAACAACAAACAGCAAATGTGCAAAATAACTTAAATTACAAAATGTATGTGTAACGCCAGCTAACCTCAAATGTCAAAATGTGACAGATGAATGATGATGTAGAAAATTGATTAAGTTCATCCAAGTAAATGAGAACTGGGCAGCTCTCGGCGTATTTCTCCCGGCAGATACATCCCCTGGCACGGAATTTTTCCGGCGTGGACTTCTTCCGGCACGGATCCTCCCAACGTGAATTTCTCCCGGCATACACGTAGAATTGGGGTTTCGACTAAGCTTAGTCCACCATATCAATGTAGTAACATAATATTGCACTGGTTATAACCAGTCATCAGCGAGAGAGATTGTTAGATGTTAGGTTAGAGGTTAGGCTATAGGTTAGGTTAGAGGTTGAGTTAGAGATTAGGTTAGAGGTTAGGCTAGAGGTTAGGTTACAGGTTAGGTGAGAGCTTAGGTTAGAAGTTAGGTTAGAGGTTAGTTTAAAAGTTAGGTTAGAGGCTAGGTTAGACGTTAGGTTAGAGGTTAGATTAAAAGTTAGGTTAGAGGTTAGGATAGAAGTTAGGTTAATGGTTAGGTTCGAGGTTGGGTTAGAAGTTATAATCAGCTCGAGAGTACATTACTACATGATATTTTGGACTAAGCATGGTTGAAACCCCAATTTTACGTGTTTGCCAGGAAATATCCGTGCCGGGAGAAATCCACACCGAGAAGATATACTTGCCGGGGAAAGGCCGACGGGAGATGCTCGCAACCCAAGTAAACAGTGTTTGAGTGATTGCTGCATCTATTTTTACTAACTCTTATTTTTAACACTCTCTCCAAAAAGAAAACGTTAATAGTTAATGCACTTAGTGGTAATCTTTTCTTCTAACGAATTCACCTATTGAATTGGTAAATGTTCCGTTAGATTGAATTGCCTGATGTCTTGTAATTTAATGTTAAAGAAGTTAACTTCTTCATTGTTGTACAAGAAAACTAAGCGACTAGGGAAAATTCTGGTTGCAGATTTGAGTTCAGGCCTCATAAATGAAGACGTCTACCTGAAGCTTTTAACGTAATTTCGGGACACCCTGTATAACATCTTGAATCAATAATATTTCATGGTGACTGATTAGGAAGAGTGAGGAATTGTGCAAATGAAATACTGATCACTATAAGTAGTTAGCAACCAAGCAAGAGAATCACTGCAGATCTTCTCTTTAGAAAATAAAACATGCATCTGAAGTGAAAATACCATCAAGCATGTCAACAATATTTGTGAGTAAAAATTCAAATGCTGTTTAATTTCCCAGTAGACTTTTTCATAAATGGAATTAAAGTCAAGTTTGGGGTTTTTACATGCTGACAAGTTGTTAGATATGTACATATTTAATTTAAAAAGGTCAGGTAATGTTTTTAGAATCTAGGTGGGACAAGTATCAATAATACCATGCTACTAAGTTTGGAGTATGCATGAATAGATGGTTACATACAGGTAGACAAGACTTAATCAAGCCTACAAATCTCACAATTTGACTTCTCATCAATTTGATAAAAAACATTTACACACCTTTTGCAAAGAGAATAGTTCATGAAAAGGGTCAGAAAAAAAGGAAAAAAGTTAACACAGAATTCCAAGAATTCATGAGGCAAATTCAAGAAGAAAGTAGATGAGTGAATTTCAACTCCATTGAATCATTAAGCGACAAATCTAAAGGGTTGGAATAGAAGACAACTACAATTAGTGATTGTCACAAAATGAACAACAGCTGGTGTCAAAATTGGAAATCTCATGCTAATAGGGAGATTCACAATAGACATTAACAAATACGATAACACAAACGTTAATAAAACATAAATGAAGATGCTATCAAAAAAGATTTACAAGATTTATTTTTCTTTACATTCATGTTTTTATTCATGTTCATGTTACCATTGCATTAATTGTGCATCTCCCTTTCATTTAAAAGCGCACCACCTATTAGATCTTAATTTTCATAAATAGCTAAAAACCAAGACAAAATTAGAAAAATAAATAAATTAAAGCAAAATAAACATTTATAAAAAGAAACAGATAGTAAAGTACAGATACATCGAAAAAGATAAATATTTACTTACTCCATTATGAATAAAAAGATGAATACGTTTTTTAGGATATTCTAAATCATAAACTTTTTGCAATTGTTCCTCCAAAAATGGAGAAGCTTGTTCTATAAATAAAGCCAGATAGACTAGAGGCATTTCAGAGGCAGTTTTCTTTTGTAAATCGATGTGACCCCGTTTACAATGACGACAACCTTGATTAGGCATCCATGCACGAGCTAAATAGTTACCAAGTGCATTCAACTTTAATTTTGAAGGTCCATTACCATGTACTATTAATGGACGTGTGTGGGTCACTGCATTTTGAAGATGCAATTCAGGGTTTTCTTTTTCATTTTCAGTGAAGAGTTCAACTTCATCTAAAATTTCAAGTAACACAAAACAGTAGGTTAAATTGAATTGCTTAAATGATAAAAAACTTACTTATAGCACCATTAAGATTTTGAAATATTTGACTAGTATGATCTAATTTGAACTTTAATTGACTTCTCATTTTCTCATCAAGATAGGCTTGAGTGAAGAACAACTGATCATCATCAGTGTCAACCAATGGTTTACGATTTAGTAGTTCTAAAATCTCTGGTATGTAACCAATATAAAGGCCAGAGTTAAGAAAACGTTTGCCTTGTTTCGGAACTGGATAAAGTGATGTTAAAGTCTCATCTGGCCAACAAGCACTTTCAGCTCCAAATAATACACGAGCTTCTGTCTTCTTAAATTCGTCAGTTATAGTTCTTAGATTGCTTAGAAACATTACATCATAACTAGAAAAAAAAAAAGAAAAACCAAAAAAATTACATCTACACTTTTAATTTATTAATAAAACAATTACCCATCAGTAAAAAGAACCAAACGATCTTTATCATCTTTGTATGGTTGCAGAGCTTCTTTTAATAAATTGACCTTCCAACCACCACCTGCTCGATGACGAATATCTTCTCCACCTTTCCATTCCTGTCCCCACCCTAGTACAGTTGGTTGAATATTATATTCTGCAGCAGATTCTAAATATCTTTTGAATCCATCTGTTTCTGATGTTGCTACTGTATATACTAAAATATCATCTGAAAAGAGATTTATATTTGTGTATCTTATATAATATTAATTTAAATTTTATGGAACAATGATTTCTCTCAAATTGAGTTCTTTCTTTATTACATATACAAGAATATAGGTTGCGTTTCTGAAAACGCCTTTAATAGCGCAACAAGGCATTAATAATTACTTTTCTTTAAAATCCAAATTCTAATAACCTCAAATTTATACATCAGCGCCTCTAGCGGAGAAAAAATCGTTATTGAGCTCGATTTTCAATTGTTTTTTGTTTGGTGTCAGTACTTTACCTCACATCAACTAGATGAGAGATAAAGTACAGTCCCTAAATAAACAACTTTTTAAAACTTTTCATATTATTTAGGGACTCGTAAAATAAAGACACCATGCAAAAGACGAACATAAATTGAACTCAATAACGTTCCTCTCCGCCAAGGTCTGTGAATAATAATGGTAGGTGTTCCTACTAGCAGCCATATGTGATCGAAAAAATTAAGGTTAGATTAACGTAAGCAATGTTTCCATTATTTTATACTTAACAGTTTATGTTGGAAATCAAGAAATTGTTAAAAATTAATTGCTGTAATGGTAGTTTTGAATGTGATTTTGAACCCGTTTTGAAGTCGCATAATTTCTCAGTATTAGCCGGCATTTGCGATCGAACTTGTTGGAGGAAATGTATTGGATGGCTTATCTTTCACAGCATACTATTATTTACGAACCTTGCTCTCCGCTATAGATGCCGTTGTTTCATGTTCAACTTGATAAGTGAGGTTATTAAAATTTAAATTTTAGAAAAATTAATTAATAATGCGTTGTTGCGTATTAAACGCGTTTTCGGAAATTTAACTCATATTTCTGATCTGGTTGTACAAAGTACATGATAGTTATTTGAGTTAACCCATTTTTTTCAAAAAAAAAAAAAAAAAACGATTGCGCAACCACTACAAAATCTGTTTTACAATTTATAAAAAATAATTGTGAAAGTGATAAAGATAATGCTGAGGAAATAGAAAATATAGGATTGTGATTTTTCCCATAAAATTAAAAACGGTAAGTAAAGATCATGGTTTTACTGCGTAACAGTAAACTACTGGCAAGGTCTAAAATGAAATAAAAATAGTGCTAGGGTTGCCAACTTTCCGAGTTTGACCCGGAGACTCTGAGCTTGAGTGTTAATCTTCAGTCTCCGGTTCAAGTTGCAAAAATTTTCGGGTAAGAGAGAATTATAATTATTGCTTTTTCCATTTTCTTCATCTCTTGTTGAATCTGTTATTTTTTTCTTTACAATTATTTTCCTTGAGGCTTTTCGATTTACAATACAGTGTTCTGTTGGTGTAAGCAAGTACTTTATCATTTCCGCGTTGTGTCCGTTCGGTGAGGACGTCGGCAGTGGTTCCTCCCTATAGTGTCCTTTTGCCCATGTCAGCTATAGTAATCCAACATCACAATTAAGCAACCAAGTCACCATAACAGGAAGAATGTTACTTTATGCTAAAACTCAACATTACCCATAAAACTAAAAATCTCAGCCTCCATTAGATATGAGTAGATCAAAAAACACCACCATAATTGATTCTTTCTTACTTAGTCAGCTATCTTCTTGTAAGAACCACACTATTTATTGGCCAGTGGTTGAATAAAACATAGGACAAAATATGACGTAAATATTTCAAAATATGAAACTTTATCAATATTGGCCAATTATTGGTATTGGCCCTACAAATGAAGATAACGAGATAGGAAAAATATATCAATTTATGTATGGAAGGAAATATTAAAATACTCAGTCTCTTAGTTGTAGTTGTTGAGTTTGCACCAGTACACCTACCCCAAAATCTTTTCAGAATTGAGCAGTGATTTGAGACTGACTTTCAGATTGCCGATGTTTTGGAGGTTGTGCAAAAGTTTTCCTGCTTACCCTTATATCACAAAAGGTAGATTCAGCAGAACCTCCAATATCATTATAGAAGTCATTTTCATGGCTACTTCTGTGAATCTTGCTTTGTTTGATTTCAGTGTTTTAAGCAATCATACCAAAGCTGCATACTATGTCAATGCAGTCTGATCATCCTAGTTCAATAGAAAATATATCGTATTAGTTCTAAGTCCCCAGTCATCATCGGAGTAAATCTGGTAGTGTCTTGGTTGTAGGTCAATTTGGAGTCTAGTATCGTATGATACTTAACCTAATTCCTTTAACTTTTTTTTTCATGAAGGTTAGCTGTGCTGAATCAAACATCGTGACATCTATGATCAGTTAACTGCGCATTTTAGTTTTCCCCTCCGTACATAGATTAATGTGTTATTTCTCATTTCAATATCTTCATTTATTTGGAAGAATTAAGAGTAAATTATTTCAAAATGGACACACTTTATAAATCATTTTGGAAGTTTTGATTTCATGGGAAAGGTACCTATATTTTCTTAATTTATTTGAAAGAGATTCTTGTCTATGTTATCTTCACAGCAAACTGAAAATATTTTTTCCTATGACCAATGTTAAAAATGACAAAGAAACAAACATACAATAAAGATCCTTACCTACTATTTACTTGTTGCTATGGTAAACTGTGTGAGAAAATCTCTCTTTGGCAAAATATAGAAAAATCGACATATATGGAATAAAACAGCTAACATAATCTGAATATTTATTATTGTGTCACTAGTATGACTCCGGCATGACCTGAAGGGTTTAATTTCCTATCAGTTTTGTGTTTACCATTTTTCATATTCCCATTCGTGTAATAACTCAAAACTATTCAGATCAAGCTATTCAATGATATCAGAATAAAGTAGATGTTTTGTTTTAAAAAGACTCATATCTATGGTGTACGTTTGTAATGAATTTTGTTTTCATATAATTGATTTAATACTTACTAATTTACTTATTTGGTATTAAAGAAAAATGAAAATTATTGTTTTTAGCAAACATCTGGGAAGCCATGGGGTAGTTTGAAGAAACAAAAACAGTAAACTTTTTTTTTATTAGAATTTTTTACTTTGAGGAAATAACAAACTTTTAACCAAAACAATATGAAACCAGCTTGAATTTCTTGAAGTGAGACTGCCGGTATATTTTGAATTTTTAAACAGATTAATGTTTTAATCAGTAATTTCCTTTTCCTGTTTTACTGTTTTCATATAAACAGTTGAGTGGAAAAAACAGCCCTGAGCTGACCCCCGCCGAAATAATGGTCATTATTATTATTTTGATAGTTTCCATAAAGTATTAGACATAAAAATTGTATATTTTTAAATTTAGTTAGAAATATAAAATGATAATAAATATTTATATATCATGATATAAGGACATATGTATGCTACAAATAGTACATAGAATAGGAGAGTGAACCATGGTCATTTAACAAATAAATTCTTTAAAACTGATATTCATTTTCAATATTCTTTGTATAATTTTATTATTAAACTAATTAAATGCTACTTCTATGTATTTATTAGAACTAAAACTTTTGATTGATCTGTATGATTTCTTATAAATAGAAAAAAATGAAAGCTTTCCCAAATCACATGTATCAATATTAACATTAATTTAATATTTAAACAATAAAATAAAAAAATAATAAAATGTATAAAAAAATTTCTGTACAAGAAAAGAAATTAATGCATACTTTTAATCTCTGTTTATTTTGACCTTTTGATACCCCAATTTTCTAAGTAACAATCGAGAACTTTCATCATTCAACTGTTTATACTTAATTAAAAAGACTACAATAAAACAAAATAATTCTTAAAAATCTACACATATACAATTTACTACAGACTAAAATATTTATATTGATGAGCTGAAACTGACATCATGCAATAAACCACAAATCTAATGAGAAATCTGTTCGGCTCATAAAAATGTTATTGAAACATTCTGGAAGCTGGAGGGAGTTGTGTACATCTGTTAATTATATCATCTACTGTATGGTTACTTGAGGACGTGACATAATTCATGCACGCCAAAAAAGCTTCCTTTGAGATAAGCTATCAATTTTTAATACGGTCATTTGTTTTAATCAAGTCTTCTTTTTAAATTTACATAAAACATTTCATTTTATTATATGCAAAAATCTTGTAAATACGAATGAAAACAAATATAAACAAAATTGTTGGTATTTAAACGAAATACAAAAGAACTTACCAATTTGTTTACTACTTATAGATGTAAGATATGAAAGAAGGAGTATTAAAATTTCAATTCTCATTAGCCTAGACAATATTGTATTTTTCATTTTCTTCTATTTTTGTAAAAAATATCACCCACACCTTTTAAAACTAAAGCATACCCGCCACCATATTCCTTCACTACTAGAGTTTTTCAGTTCCTAAAGTGGCTGCCCTGCTTGTTGACATTTAACATCCACGGTTTTACACTTATACTCTATCTCAAACACTTTGAAATATAACTTATAATCTATTTCATTCAGCTATGATAAAATTTTCAAACTTTGTACTTTATTAAACCCATGTCACACTATCAGTCAGTTTAAACAAACTTGACTATCGGTCTGAAACAATGACGTCATTCCTTTAGTTTGGTCAAATCTTCTAAGTTTTAAGTCATTTCTAAATCCATCAGTCAGTTTGATGCAATGTCTTTTACGTGATTGGCTAAATTTGGAAATAGTAAAGCAGGCGCCAAGCCAAGAAGGTTATAGCGGGTTATTCGTCTTTGTTTTGCTTTTCGTTCATTTTCTTTCTGCTTCAATGCTAATCTTAATGTTGAAACAGCTACTACCGCTTTTTTTTTGTTCATATTTTCAAAATAATACCAACTCACCTGGTGTTTGTATACACAGATATTAAAATAAATTATTATATTATTAAAAAACAACAATAATAAATTAATATCAATGTCCTTTGCAAAATTAAACAAACCATACCTTTTGTTTTGTAAACACAGTTATCCTAACCTCACAGTTTGAACAAATTATGTATTACAGTGTGACCACCCAGTTTGATACAAACTTGAGTTTGTTAGTTTTGACGTCATCATTCTAGACTGATAGTAATTTAGTAAAGTTTGATCAAATTATTTGATAATGTGACCTGGGCTTTTTACATACAATTCTAGGTTCTTCTAGGTTTCAATTGGCATGACACAATCCGTAATTTCGAATTAATGATCTGCTGGTTATTTATTTATTCGAGTGTTTAGAGTAGATTTCCAGCGTTTTTCTCCGAATTCTCGGCGTTCTTCCCAGAATTTCCAGACATTTAATAACATTATGAAAATCGTCTTAAGGTACTAGTTAACACTTGCATAATTTTAATATTTTTGAAGACAATATTTATGTGTTTATATTTTTGTACTTTTATTCTAAAAATATGAAATTTTATTTATTTTGCTTGTGGCGTATAGTTCACAACGTTTTCTTTTTTAAGATAAACAGGATGTCAACGAGAAATGGAAACAGCACTCTGCATATATATTTTTTAATAACTTGATCCTGCTTTAAATTCTGTTTGCATTGATAAGTCATTTGTGATATTTTGTTTTAAGATAACCTCAAAAATGCTCAATTTTTCTAAAATAGAAGAAGGCCATGACTTAACATATCTTTTTGAAGATTTTTGTCAACTATCCTGTACATCGCAAAGAATGGCTGATCTTTTCTTATTATTGATGCTGAAGGGTTGCTAGTATTTGAAAAAATTAGTATCCCTTTTTTTAAAAAATTAAACAGGAAAATAAAACAAACGCAGTTTCTTAATGTTAACTTTCTTTTTCAAAGGTGCATCGGTAGTAAGAAGAATGCAGCAATTTTTATCATTTGCAAAGTAGTTGATGAAAATCTTTGAAAAGATGTGTCAAAGTATGGACTTCTTCTGTTTTAGGCAAACTGAGCATTTCTTCAGTTTTAGTGGTGAATTTAAATCTCTTTGCGAGCAAATAAACGCATCTCAATTATTGTAATACTTAATTCGGATAAAAAACAAATGAACATGAACATTTCTAATTGAATAATAGCCTAATAACTCACATTAGTAGCTCAGCTCATATTATTCAATTCACTTAGGATAAAGACTAAAACAATTGGTTTGGTTAGCTTGACTCAGAATTACTACACAAAACGTCTCATTATAGCAACAAAGGTAAGTTATATTCTTTATATGAATTATCGCATTTCAATTGTTTTAATATGTGCTGAAAAATTAAATTGCTACCTTTAAGAACTACTTTCAAAAATGCTTCTGTTTTGACTTTCTATTATTTAATTAGAAATGTTTAAATTCGTTTGTTTTATATTCGAAATAAGCACTAAAACAATTGAAATGCGTTTATTTACTTATTTAAATTTAAATTCATCACTGACACGAGGCATTTTGTACTATTACTATATAACTTTCGTTGTAGCACGACGATTTAAATTTTGTTTTCAGCAAAAGATTTCCAATGTTATTTTCTGTTCTGCGATGTATTTCAAGTGCCATTTAAGACTTTGAGATTAGGTGCGCTGGAGAGAATACAGCGATATCTATAATTAAGTTAACTCTGTATCTTGGTATCCCCTTCATATGCATATAAATTGACGTGTTTTTTCTTGTTTAACTTTGGAAGATATAAAAGGTTGGAAATTTTTACAGTAACATCCGGTATTGCATTGTGTGCAGAATAGTGAAAAAAACGACTAATCTTTAATATTAATCTTTAATGTTATTCTTTTATTCTGTGAAATTTCGAGTATTATGTTTATGGAATCTCCTATTCTATAGTTTTAGCTAAACAGCACATTTCGTTAATCACTGTATGTGCGCGAACAAAAAGGTAAAAAATAATAATAAATACCTTTAAAAGATGCTAATGTAACTGGAATAGTTTTCTCATCCGTTTCGCATAAATTATTTTCGGCATCACACTGGGGAAATTTATTGTCATCACCTTTTATATTAAAAAAATATAAATTAAAATTTATAGAAAAAAGAAAATTTCAAAATTAAAAAAATTGAAAAAATTGAAACATTTTACTAAAAATTAAAAATATTAATTAGGTATTACCTTGTATACTAAATAAATTTATTAAGACCACTATGATAAATACATTCACAAAATACATCATTTTTCACCAAAATCCGTTAGAGAAATGAACCACAAATTAATGAGATTGTTATACCTACAAAATTTCAATTTGTTTTGTTTAACAGAAATGTTCGTTGAAGCGAAAAATGATTTTAAAAGTGTAAGCTTGATTATAAAAAAAGGAATTGCTGATATAATAAGAATTATGTTGTATAAGCTATAAGTATCTATATGCATTAATGTTACTAACTATTTAAGTGTTCTAGAAAGAGAAGCAAACAATAATTTTTTATTGATTTTTACAGTACTACCTGATTTTTTATTTTAAGTTCAGATTGTTTGAAATTTTGAAATTTTCAACGAACTCCGAAGGAGTCGTTACTGAATTTGCAAACTCTATCTGTTTGTCAGCATTTTTTTTAAATTTTGAAATTTTGACTTCAGATCTAGATTCTACATCAAAAACTAAAAACGACGTGAGATCTTCGTTTTTTGATAACTCTTCGAGAAATCAAAATGACCGCCAAAATTTAAAAAAATTTCAAAAATTATTTTTACTTTAGAATCGCATTCTACATCAAAAAATAAGATACTATACTTTTAGTTTTTGATATGGTTAACATGGTTAAAATGGCCGCCAAAATTTGAAGAAAGTAACAAAACAGAGTTCGTTGTGGCTATATATTCTGCAGTCCCAGATGTTTTATTTTGTAATTAACTAATTATAATAAGAACGGATAGATCTTCACGTCAAAATGTAAATTTATAGGTAGCTATCTATATTTATTTGTTTATTAATACACCCATATCACATACAGTAGTTGTACGTACCAGGTAAATAATAATTAAAACTAATAATGTTAAAGAACAGTTTAAATATATTTGGGATGTAAAAATAATTCAATAATTTTGTGTTTTAATAGGTTTTAATAATTCTAATGTACTAGCGTTTACTAGATGTGAGTAGAAGGGTTAAGAAACAGCGAGAAAGTTCTAGTCTATAATCTCGTACGCTCCATATTATATAAAGCCACAATAGAGCTAAGGAGTCAATGTATAAGTAACCAAATAAATAAAAAGTAATCAAGTGAGTTTTATTATTAAACACAGACACCTAAATATTAGTGACCCCTAAATATTGGTGACACCGACAAGTGATCGTGTGAAGTACCCTAAGTTATTAACCGGCGCGGAGTAATGAGCCAAGGAAACAACAATTCCTGTTCGAATGAACAGCAGGCTGCAAGAAACGATCTTGTGCCTCCAAATCACAAGTTTATTGACAGGGTAAGCATAAAAATTCCTCCGTTTTGGTGCGAAAACCAGAGATATGGTTTTTCCAGGTAGAAATCCAATTCACGATAAACAGAATTACTATAGAAGATACCAAATTTAACTATCTAGTGTCTCAATTGGAGCCTAGATATGTTGAAAATATTTGGGACATAATCCAATCTGCCAAAGAAGATGAATATTTTGCTGCTAAGGAAAGACTTTTGAATATTTTCAAAGAGAGTGAAGCTAAAAGAATCAAGCGACTCGTAACTGGTTTGGACCTTGGGAGCGAAAAACCCAGCCAATTCTTACGTCACATGAAAACCTTGGCTGGCGAAGACATAACAGAAAAAGTCCTCAGAACTCTTCGGATTAATAAAATGCCCGAAAATATTAGAAATATTCTTCTTATCAGCGATGAGAATATATACATACAATAGCAGCCCAGAATAACACACGAGATGAAAATATATCTTCGGAAATAGCCGAGCTAAAAAAACTAATCGCATCTTTGCAAGTTAGGGGAAAATCCTACGACAGGAATAACAACGCTGCACGAAGCCGTACTAACCGAAGTCGTAGTAGAAAAGATATAATCCAAATGGTAAGCTTTGTTACTATCATTTTCGTTTTGGTCACGAGTTTAAACCTGAAAAATGTCGATCACCATGTACATGGGAATCGGAAAACTTGAATCAGCAGCCGAAATAGCGGCAGCTTCAGCTGTTGAAGAAAGTCGCAGATGCCACCTATTCTTCATCGACTGAAAAACCGGACTTCGTTTTCTAGTAGATAGTGGAGTAGAAGTGTCAATAATACCCCCCTAACGGGAGTCAATTCCAGATGAAACATATAAATTGTATGCTGCAAACAACACTAGAATTCCCACGTTTAGAAGCAGAATCTTAAGCCTCGATCTACGTAGACAATTCCACCGACCATTTATCGTCGCCAAAGTAAAAAGAGGTATCTTAAGAGCTGATTTCCTGAATGAATTTAACCTATTAGTTGATATTAAACAAGGAAGACTGATCGATGGTGCGACAAAGCTCAGAGTCACGGGCAAACTAAGGCTTCCAAATTCCATGATTTGCTTGCACTGCATTCAAACATTACAATACCTAGGCTGACACCTTCTAATATCAAACACAAAACAATGCATGTTATTGAAACAAGGTGTGGCCCAGTTTACAGCAGACCAAGACTCGAGATAGCAAAACAAGAATTCCAATTTGTGCTAGACAATGGTATTATAAGCCCTTCGAAATCTTCGTGCGCCAGTCCACTACATATGGTGAATAAAAAAGACAGAACAGTAAGACCATGTGGTGACTACAGGCGTTTGAATGATTTGACCGTACCCGATCGATACCCAATTCCTAGGATTGACGACTTTCATCGCATACTTAAAGGCAAAACAATTTTTTCTAAAATTGATATGTTTAAAGCATGTTACCAGATTCCAATTGCGGAAGAAGATAAAGAAAAAAACAGCAATTATAACTCCTTTTGGCTTATACAAGTTTAATGTCATGCGTTTTGGCTTGCGTAATGCCCCGTCAACGCTCTAACGATTTGTGAACAAAGTATCTTATGAACTGGACTTCCTATTTCCTTACTTAGATGATATTCTGATAGCGTCTGCTTCCATCGCAGAACATCTGCATCACTTACAACAAGTTTTAAATAGACTCAATAACTATGGTTTACGTATCAACATTTCGAAATCAGTTTTGGGCGTACAAGAACTAGAATTTCTGGGATATTACATAACAAAGGATGGCTCTAAACCACTTGCTGATAAAGTAGAAGCCATAGTAAACTACAAATTACCTAAAACTGTTCAGGAACTTTGTACCTTTTTGGGTATTATAAATTTCTATGGATGTTATCTCAAAAATGCTGCACACACAGTCTCTCCTCCATGATTATTTGAAAGGGACGAAGAAGAGAGATAAAAGGAAAATTACTACCTTGACTTCAAGAAACATAGATTGCCATCTGGTAAATTTTTTTGGTGCGACATATCCACAACTAACATTCGCCCATTTATCCCAGCAAGTTATCAAATGAGTATTTTTCATCAAGTCCATGGCCTTGCTTATCCTGGCATAAAAGCAACGGTCAAGCAGATAGCTGCTCAGTATATTTAACTTGATATGAAAAACGATATCAGGAAATGGACAAGAGCTTGCATTGCCTGTCAGAAAAAAAAAAATAAACATACCAAGTCTGAAGTTAGCAGGTACCCCTAACCAGATGAAAGATTTGATATTATACATATTGAGACATCTACTAGATTTTTATTTAAGTTTCAGAATCGATAAGACTACCAGGAAAGGAACTTTAAGAAGAGGCCCATACACGCTACAAGAATATCCACCTTCCTATCTTTTGTCCCTCCAAATGATTCCTTTCTCAAAAATTTCTTTCAGTTCACCGAACGGTGCGACGTGACTAGGTGGTTTAAACGCTAGATATATGTTTGCATTCAGAAGGTCCCAGGTTCGAATCCTCAACCGACTGTTCTTACCAATGTTTTTCACGATTTTCCTTGGTAGTACCTAAAAGTGAATATCGGAACAGTAATCTACACGAATTTAATTATCTTTTTTCCCAAGCTTACCTTTCGCTCTTTTTAAAAGCTTTTATTCTTGACTGCAGAGTCTTTCTGTTTTTCCTTTGAGTTTGTTTTTTCAAACGATGCAGAAATTATAATGCTAAAGACGATTATGTGTTATTATAAAGGTCGATACTGTCTATTGTATATCGATATAAGCATTCTTTTAGAGTTGACAAAGTTGCATCTGTCTACTTCTAAAACTCATACTGATCTTTTCAAGTGAGAACTTGACTTCCTAAGGAAAAAAAGATATCTCTACCTTTTGGCGTGAACAAAATTCAAAGGTGGACAATTAAACACTAATTCTTAATCCTTCACATACCAAACAAAAAAGCCCTGTGATGAGGCAGCTACTGGTTGCTCGGATAGAATACGCATTATTTCCGTTACCACTAAATAACGCGTGCAACATCAAAACTATTTCTTCTAGAAACTTTCAAAGCGAATAAGTTTAATTAGTGTGACTATCAATACTGAGTTGTTAAAGTAGAACAAAGATTTAATCCCATGAATTTGTTTTGAGGAATCTATCAAAACTATCTACAAATTTAGATCAGTTTTGAGTATCGGTGTTCCCACCAAAACTATATTTTCTGTTCTGCTAATTTTGCAATTTAAATCACATTTCAAGAACCTGTTTTGAGAAACTTTGTTATTGACCACATCCTAATAACAAACTTTCTCAAGACTTTTTCGATAAGTTGACTATCATTACCTTTCTTTTGCTTTTTCTAAAACAAATTTCAATCTTCTACGAAAAACAACATTCCAAAAAACCCACTTCTTTCTAATATCTCTGAAACTACATCAGCAATCTGCTTGTCAAAGTTATACAAGATACATTCATTAAAATAAAAAGAATTCGATACCGCAAATGCGCTAAATTCTCAGACTCAATAGATCCTGACACGCAAAAACATTACCAAGATCAGGAAAGGCCGTTGGTCTACCATCGTGGGCAAGCGACTTTTAAAGGAAATTTCAAACTCTTATTGGACAAGGTCGTCACTGATAGAATCATCTATCTCTAATCTCAAGTTTACATCTTGTTTGGCTTACTCGACGAAATTTATTAGTCTTCTTCCATTATTTTCTTAAGTTACCGGCATTTCCAGTACATCAATCGAGTGATTAAAAATTTTCAAGAAATTTATACCATTACTAAATGAACTTTGTTACACCTTTTTCTAGTTGTCATAGTATACCTATAATAAATATTTATTTACCTATTTATTAAACAAATATGGGCACAAAACAGGTTAACGTCCAAAACATGTGTTGCTAAAAAAAAAATTAAAAAGAAAACTACCGTTTCCATTAAGTCGTCTTGAAGCTCAAGAAAAGAAAAAAACTGCTCCAATCGTTTTTGCTACAGACTCATATTCTTGTTTAACATTATTGGCAAAACCTTCAAAATAATGCTTTTCGATAGACTTACTCTCTGGATTCTAAATCAGTGAATCGACTTCCAACCTGATTTTCCAACTGTACACCGTCATCCATTCTTTGTAGTGCTATGAAATTGCCGCATCACCATTCTTTTGAACATCTGACGTATCCTCGACAAGGTCTAGCACGAAAGACTGTTCCGAAGGCAAAGTCCAAAAAGACTTCTCCGACCTTTTCTGCTACAGACCCATAGTCTCGTTTTAACATCACCGGCAAAGTTTTTGAAAGAATACTCGTCGATAGATTTATTTTCCGAGCATTAACTTCACTTCAAAATTGGTGAATAGACGTCCGACCTAATCTTCCAACCGTACATCGTTGTTTGTAGTGCCATGAACTTACCATATCACCTTTCCAACATCGGATATACCTTTGACAAGATCTGGCACGAAAAACTCTTCCGAAATCCTTGTCACCGCTGTTTCTCCTCATTTCATCAGAAAACACAGCACCCATAGTAAGCCAACGCTAGTTTTTCTAAGGTTTCATCCTTCTCCAGATTCTATTCTCTCTATTTTGTCGACATTTTAAGACCTGGAAACCAGGCCGAATGGTAAAATATACCGATAGCATCGCAATATGAACGTTTTCAGAACCGTTTCCTGGTAATTTGTCCAACTGGAATTCTGACGATAGAGAACTTCGGAACCTCAAACGAATTTTCTCTTACACAGAAATCACTTCAGGATCAAACTAGGTCAACCTTGTCATCATATTACGTCGAGAACTTTGGAGCACCAGTCTCCATTTCCCCGTTGTGGTTTCTTATCTAGAGATTTCCCTCTGTCATTCCAGACTGCCATTTCACACTGAATCACATTTATAAAACCTTTAATCTCCCTAATACTTTCGACTACAAATTCATCTGCGTCCCGACAGCCCCTACCGATTTCAAGAGACCAGGCAAAGAAAAAAGGCATTTGTAGGAGGATTATTGACTTGGACCATTTCTATCCTTCGGTGGAATTTTGCAACTGGGTGGGGATACCTCTGAAGGATGTGTGTTTGGAATTCTTACAGTCAATCGAGTAACACGGAGTGTACAGTTTAGAAGAAGATTCCCCAAGTAGAGATAAAACACCCTCAAAATCGTATACCTTCGAAATGCAAAAAGTCTGTTTTTTAACCTAAAAGAAATTCCTTTTTTTTTCTCTTTTGTTTTTTTTTCTGTTCTCGATGCCACTAGGTGCTAATATCTAGAAGAGATAAAAAACTTCACTATCAGAGCCAGTCACAGTCAAGAACCACCATCGCGAAAAAACCAAATGCCAGCCTCGTGGAGAGCTATGCCATATAACATTCCGCCTCTAATAGTTATTTATATAACAAGAGTGTAGAGTGAGGCGTTTTGCTGGCGTTGGTACCATGAACTTCCTACGAGTTCAAAAAAGACACTTTACACTTGAGTTACATACAATATTTTTTGCACGACCGTATTTTAAAGAAAATGGTAAAAAGAAACCATTGACGTTAGATTAAGAAATAAAGTTGGTCAAGATCATAAGTGCCGTATCATGAATTCATTATAACAAATTTATTGCAAATGTTTATAATTGTTAACTTTTGGGATTAACAGCGAATTGTAAAGGGCCAACTTTACAAGCGGTCTTGCAAAAAATAAATTTCCGAATCTTTGTCGCACCATTTTCACTGTATTCTTTTAAAAAGCTGTAAATTCGTTAAAATAAAGTACTATAATAAATTATCTTTTTTAACAAATCTCATAAAATGCCACTTATTAAGTATAATAAAGATACTGCAGCTTTAGACGTGCCCCTTAAAAGAAACTGTACACAGTAAGAAAAATAACAGAAAAATTTTATTGAATGAATTTATAATTCGCCAAAGAAATAAAATTTTATTTAAATATGCAATAATATTAACTAAATCAATAAGTTCAACGATAAGTGGGTCGTTTACCATTTAAAAGATATATCAAAAAGAACGTCCTGTTATTGTTAACAAAGAAACCGTTAAATCACAGATTTCCCTTCCATTCGTTTTACTTTTACTCTAAATAAAAACAAACAGCTGGGTTCCACTTGATTACATCTATTTCATAACCGAGAAATTTCTCCTGGCTTATAAAAAATCCTTGAGGCTTAACAGTACGAGTATACACATACCAAATTAAACTTATACGGGTTCATGCATTTTTCTAATTGTAACTTTATTGAATTAACAAACAAGATTAAACAAAAAGTTGGCTTCATCTATCCAACAATGTAAATAGTTACTGGTAAGTGATACAGGGGAATACATCTACATTTCTGAAATGCCACCAAAAGCAGATCCAGAAACTCTACAGTTAAGGAAGGAATTAGAAGAATTATATCAAAAGCTGCAAGTAAAGATGCAATTCAATATTTCAATTAAAGAAGTTCTTTTGTTTTCGTTTGTAATTACAGGAAGATCAGAAAAAAGTTGCAGATGTTACATTCGAAAGCGCCTGCAGCGGGGTGGCAGATGCACCAAAAATGAGGCTCGTTACCAGAAAATTAATGAAGGGACATATCAATAAAGTAAATTCGGTGCATTATAGTGGAGATAGCAGGCATTGTGTGAGTGGATCGTTGGATGGTAAATTGATTATATGGGACACTTACACTGGAAATAAAGTACAAGTCATACCGTTACGATCGGCATGGGTCATGAGCGTAGCTTTTGCACCGTCTGGAAATTTTGTAGGTAAGTACAGAAAAACGTTGTTTAGGAATTTTCATCATTTTCTTTATAAATCTCGTTAATCTTTAATGTTTAACATACAGTGTGTATTCCATAATAAAAATCTTTTTGATGCCAATTATGTTGACTTTTTTAAGCACCAGTTAATCAATTTTTCGTTAATCAAACGAAGACGGTAGACAGAGAAATTTTTAAAAGTGCATACGAGTTTAGAAATTAACTGCTAAATTCAGTAAAGTAGTCTATTTTTGTAATCTATCTGCGATTTTAAGCTAAGAAATATGTAGTACTAACCATGCTACCAGTACCAACAGCCATTTTTCAAAACATCCAATTTAACGACTTTTTTCCATTTTCTAGAAAATTATTAACATTTGTTTGTACTTTTAATATTGTAATAAGTTGCATTCGTTCTTCAAAATAAAAAGAATTCGCAACCAATAGCTGATTTTTAATTAATATTCAAGAATTTCACTATAATGCAACGTACATGACAGAACAGTGTTCTTTCTAGTTCTGAACGATGGTTTTTTATTGCAGCCAAATGCAGCTGCTTTATTAAACTGACAAAACTCTTATAACAGATATCGTGATTAATACTTTACTCACCGGAACGAAGTCTTCTAGTGTGGTCAAAATAATGAGGCTATTGACAAAAAAGAAAACATCATACATTTTGACACCAGCATCATTAAATGACTACATCACCACTTGCCGTCATCTTTTTTCAGGTTTCTGACTCGATAGCCATTTCGAAAATTCTAACCAAGAAGAGTATTCATACCGATTCATACACAAATGAATAAGCTTGCATAAGATTTGCATAATCATTATAAGAGTTGGGAAAAAACAATCACGTAATGATTTTGGAAAGTTTGGTCATTTTCAAAAGGGCTGGCGCAAAAATGTGCAAATGAGGCAACTTCCCCTAGATACTACGGTAACTAGGTGCAGTACAGTGGGGAATAAGACAACTGAAACTGTTTGCCACGCAAAGAAGTCTTAAAAAATTGTGTCGTAGGCCCCAAATAGCTTAGCGCCAGCCCTTAGTTAAAGATTCTTCTACCTCTCAATGATATAGCATGATTCGTAATTTTCTACTAATAATCTGTTGGTTATTTTGTGTCTATGAGTGTTTTAGAGTAGATTCACAGCGTTTTTACCAAAATCTTCAACGTTCTTCCCAGAATGTGGAAGGCCATATTTGTAATTCTGTAAATTCAATTTGTAACTTTACAATCTTGTGAACTCTATACGTGCAGTTTGCGCCGTAGAAATCGGAATACCTAAAGTGTGTTGTAATTTGGATTATAATAATTTTAATATTATTATAGTAAAATTACAGTAATTATATCCGCAAAATAAGTTTTTTTATAATTACTATGACAACAGTAAGATCTTATTCTACAAGATACAAATAAATGCAAAATATATTATAGTACTAGTCCAGATCTTTAAGGCGTCAATTCACTGTACTTTTTGTACAATCGGCGTTGCGTCACTGATTATCTAGAGATTCTTTTGCGTTTCGAATGGTATGGCGTAATTCGTGTTCTAAACTAGCGCCCACGAGTGTTTACTACAGTAGATTTCCAGCGTTTTTCTCAGAATTTTCAGACATACATTTAATAACATTATGAAACCAATATCTGTAAGTCCCTAAATACAATTTGCAACTTTACAAGTTTGCAAACTCTAGTTGTAGGTACTTTTGCGTAGTGCAAATCAGACAATGTGCCATAGCCGCCAACTACATGCCACCCTGTTTACTACACGAAAGCTCCTTAAGAAATTCTATAGGCGCCAAATACTGTAAAGCCGACCCTGTTGTCGATAATAATAAATCCAGGGAAAAGTGCTTTGTGAGTTTTTCTCTAAGTTAATAAAATGATCAAGTACTGCAGTTTTCCCATGGATATTTTAGATTCAAGCATCGAGAAAAAAAGTAAATGTATGAACTACGACACAATCAAAAAGCGAAATTTCGAGTTATAAAAAGACAGATGCAGCAAGGTAAATCTATGTTGTTTTGGCAATCCTTACTTTGTCACTTTGTTATGATCTCTTGCTATTGGCCAGAAACCCAAAAGATTAATTCACCAGAAGGTCTAACTAAATGTATCTTCATAGGTTAGCGTTTCCATCCTTGAAACAAGACATTCTTGCTTCAGTAAACAGTATTAATGTTTTCTAGATTAAGTTAAACACACAATATAGATGAAGGTAATTTGATGCCTACCAATGGAAAAGCCTTGTATAATAGCACAAAGCATGGCTGCGCGTTGTGTTGAATGAATTCTGTTATTTATCGTTGAGTGTCCTGTAGACCACAGATGATTGTACCGTCCTGCATCCTAATACCAAACTTAAGTCAAATTTCTAAATCACATAATCCAAGTAGCTTCCACGAGAATGTCGCTGCCTATGCACATCACAATGATTCGTTGTCAGTTGTAATGCAACTCGGCAACCAACATTAGAAAGTATTCTGAATTGGTATTGTTTTAGTTAACCTCTTGTTTTACAACCTTGTCAACTACAAAATAGTTTTTTTCTAGTTCAATTCTAACTAACTTAAGTATCACCACAATGGTGTTAATATTGTTCGGTTCAATAACTCCAGAAAGTGAAATGTTATTTTTATTCATTTCATTTGCTAAAAAACTAATACAATTTCTTTGTACTATGTATATTTTTAGCTTGTGGTGGAATGGACAACATGTGCACTGTCTATGATGTCAATAATCGAGATACATCTGGAGCAGCTAAGATGGTTAGAGAATTAGCAGGATACGAAGGCTTTCTAAGCTCTTGCCGATTTTTAGAAGACAAGAAAATTCTTACTGGATCAGGAGATATGAAAATGTACTTGCTTTTGATCATCTTTGAGTATGGTTATTGGCAGACTATTATTTTACAGATGTATGTGGGATTTAGAAAGTGGAAGAAAGACTGAAGATTTTCCTGCCCACAATGGCGATGTAGTTGCTATTAGTCTTTCACCAGATGGCAACACATATGTAACTGGTAGCGTGGATAAGACATGTCGCCTATGGGATATCCGGGAACAAAGCCCAAAGCAAACCTTTTTTGGGCATGAATCAGACGTTAATTCCGTTTGTGTACGCTTTTGATAACACATCCTTGTCATATTAAAATAACAGATCATTTCAGTTCCATCCAGGTGGTCAAGCTTTTGTCACGGGTTCGGAAGATAAGTCAGCGAGACTATTCGATATCCGTAGTGATCAGCAAGTAGCACTTTATCAACCGCCAAATAAAACAAGTGGCTTTACTTCCTGCGGATTGACATTAAGTGGTCGATATTTGTTGTGTGGCTCAGATGATAATAATGTCCATATTTGGGATACACTTAAGAACCAACATAGTGGTAAAATTTCTTATGTAAAATATTTTGATTTTCTATGTACAAACATCTTTGTTTGCTTAGGTGTTCTTTCTGGACACGAAAATCGAGTTACATCCCTAACGGTGGCTCAAAATGGTTTAGCTGTTGTTACATCCAGTTGGGATCAACATGTTCGAGTATGGGGATAAATCTTAACACGATTCTTATTAGTAGTTTTATTTATTTATTAGAAAATTTTATATTTATTTATTTGTAACCTAACATTTTTCACTCGATTATTTTAGAGCATTTTGTATAATGAAACGATCAATAACAATATTTTATTCGATTAACAATTACGTCCTCCATACATATTACAGGACACTTCATTTTTGAAACTGCAAACTGCCATATTATTTAATCAATGGATACACTGTTAGATTTTTGCATTAAGTATAAGCAGTTATTTTTATGTAATATTTAACTTTTAGTGTTAAATGTCGCTGTATTATTATTTTTATGATAAAACAATATTATTTATATGAATCTGTTATTATTAAAAAGTAATAAAATATGCATATTTAATTTTCATTCACTTCCAGTACCTACTGTTTTTCTTCAATATCTTACAAACTTTCTAAATCTAAAGGCTACGCAATTTATATTACTGGGCTTGAGCACTACTTTGCCGTTCTTATGACTTTTTGTTTCTGCGAATCAGAGATAGCAATTCCCCTCATTCACATTTTTACGAGAAAATGAAATGGACATAAAAGTATGTTTCGATTTTCATTAATCAATAAAAATGGAAGAAAAGTTGAAAGCGGTTTGACGAGAACTTCCCCTATAGAATGAGATCTGTGACCATGAATTCACTGATGGGCATTCTCGGATATATCTGTTTTTGAAAAAAAAAATGGCACAATAAATCTGGACCTGAGTATTAAAAAGGCCAATAATATCCATTTTCACTGTTGTGAGATATTAGCGGTGCAAGTTTTAAAAGCAGGTATAACTCCATTGTAAGTGTGTAGAAACTCAAAATGATATATCATACACCTTTAACAATAGGAGATTGGCTTTTTTTGTGTCGATAGTATTGAACTAGGGTATTTTAGTGTTGGCTAAATCTCAAAAACGGCAAAAGCGGAGATTGGCCCTTTTAATACTCAGGTCCAGAAATATCTCCAAAGGTTTCTAATAGCCAGACTCCAGAGTCCCAATTACTTTCCATTAAGCTTCGCCTAGACAGTACACACAACGAGCCAACCTTCTTAATAGTTTATATCACCATCCTTCACATTTATATACAGGGTGAGTTTTTTTCGATGTTTAGTATGGGGATGTCGGAAACTAGCAGAGATAGAGAGACGATTAAATGGGGAAAGAATTGCAGTTTTACGAGCTTAATTTAATGAGCTTTTTTTTGAAAAAAATGCATGGCTAACTAGATATCTCGCAAAAATAGTTTTTTTGTTATTTTGTTTGGTACCCATAGCTCTGTTATTATTGACTTTAGAAAAAATGTGTAGAGGAAAAAGTTGTAGGTAATTATGTGCTTAATGATACAGTCTAACCGAAGTTTTTATTTAAGCTGTAATGTTTTAGTTATGACACAAGCTTGTGTTTTTTCTAATGAAAACCATAGTCGGCCATGACTTTATAAAAAAGGCCTTTTTTCAATGATTCTAACAATATATCACTTGACATAGTTATTTTTATAAATAAATTAATTATGGCCCTGTTTTTCTTTTCATCTTTGAACTGTTCGAGTAGTACGCTATGGAAACAATTGATAGATGCGCGCATCTCGTCTAATAATAAAATTCATGTTAGTTATTAAAATTTTTATTTTAATTTCGAAATTATAAACATAATTATTTTAAATAAAAATAATTTCTGAGAAATTAGTAAACAGAATGACAAACGATAAATTAAGAAACAATAAAGGATATTAGAATATAAAGCAGTACCAAAACAACTCAATTAAAGTAAGTAAAGTATTTAAGACTAAACATGTTCAAAAGGTCCAACATTATGATTAATGCACAAGTTACACCTTTTTAAAACAGAATTTGTTGCTTTTCTAACGGACCGTAACATCAATATTAGCAAAAGCTTCTAGTACAGCTTCTCTAAGGTCATCTACTGTGTCGTACGACTTCTGATATACCCTATCTTTTGATTTTCATGACACAAAATGTAACACTCAATCATATCACGCTTTTCTTGATTAGAAAAATTTAAACTGATAATTTACGAGACCAAAATCAACATTAATTAGAAACTAAATGATTTGCACCTGTCAATAGGTAATTGTCGTTTGCATCTGTTAATTGTTTCCATAGCATACTATGTTAACAGCATTTTTAGTTTTTAGTTACACCTATGAGTGAAGTACCTATTTTTATCTAAATCTGCTTTGTTCACTTATCTTAAATACTTTACTTACTTCAATTACGTTGTTTTGGTACTACTTTATTTATATCCTAATTTCTTTTATTGTTTCTTAATTTATCATTTGTCCTTCTCTGTTTATTAGTTTCTCAGAAATATTTTTATTTAAAATTGTAACTTCATCGGAATAAACATTTCACATCAAAATAATTATGTTTATAATTTCGAAATTAAAAGAAAATTTTAATAACTAACTTAAATTTTATTATTAAACGCGATGCACATGTATCAATTGTTTACACAGCGTACTACTTGAAGAGTTTGAAAATGAAAAGAAAAAAAGGCCATAATTTGTTTATTTATAAAATTAACTATGTCAAGTGGTATATCGTTAAGATTGTTGAAAAAAGGCCTTTTTTATAACGTCATGGCCGACTATGGTTTTCATTAGGAAAAACACAAGCTTGTGTCATAACTCAAAAACTATAGCTTAAATAAAAAATTAGGTTAGACTGTATTATTCAGCACACAATTACCTACAACTTCTTCCTTTATACATTTGTTCTAAAGTCAATAATAACAGAGCTATAAACACAAAACAAAACAAAAAAAAAACTATTTTTGCGAGATATCTAGTTAGCCATGCATTTTTTCTAAAAAACAAAAAACTCATTAAGTTAAGCTCATAAAACTGCAATTCTTTCCCCATTTAGTCGTCTCTCTATCTCCGCTGGTTTCCGAGATCCCCATACTAAACATCGGAAAAAACTCACCCTGTATATTTGATAAGATATTCATATTCTTAGCTACTTGAGTCCATCAGCTCATCTTTTTCAATTAGCTGACGACACAACTATGTATATGAGGGTCTTCAATCAGCTCATTAACCCAGACTACGGGATTCTGTCCATCAAACTGAAAGACATTCACTGAGACGTCAGTGTTCTTCCACCAACCACCTACACTACATCAGCATTACTTTACCTTTACCCCAATGTTGAAACAAGCTGAGGCACTAGTTAGACTTGATCCAGACCGTATGTTCACGTTAAATAATAGATTTTTCTCAACTTTTTGATTTTCTAATAAAATAACAATTTTTTTTTGTTTTTTGCACATTACGGCACTTACCTAATTTTATTTCTTAAATTTGGTAATATTCTAATTTTCCTTCCCATGTGGCTAACTTCCTTATTAAGCTGGAATCGTCTGTGTTCAGTTGTTTCTGCAGTTTATGCATCCAGTACACTAGGTATAATGAAAAACTCAGATTCTGGCATAAATAAGGCTATTTTTGACTTTTGCATTATTATGTACTTTTTATCTATCTATATCTACATAGATTCTAACACTTAATTTATGTGTTATCTTATTTAAACATTTTTTCTAACAATAAGTTATTATCTATATCTAGATAAATTTGAAATAATCTGTACCCAACACTGACCATTACCAAACGCTCTTAATACTCAGGTCCAGAAATATCTCCAAAGGTTTCTAATAGCCAGACTCCAGAGTCCCAATTACTTTTCATTAAGCTTCGCCTAGACAGTACACACAACGAGCCAACCTTCTTAATAGTTTATATCACCATCCTCACATTTATATATAACATATTTGATAAGATATTCATTCTATTGGTCCTAAAATCTACTATAGATTCGTCTTTTGTTTTTCTAGTAAACGTCGTATGTAATACGTTGACTTGAACAAAAGACAAGAGCAATCTGCAGAAGGATGCTTCCCTTGGTTCACTTTCATTTGACATAAGAAGCATGCAGCTGGGTGAAAATTCTTAAGGAATAAATAAGGTAATGGAAAATAACGAGGAGAACGTCCTCGAAACTCTTCATATTCCTTGCCCTCTTTTCGGAATAAAAAGAAAAATCAAATTAAAGCAGCTTCTGGTTAAATAATGCCAAATATAGTCGCCGCCATCTTGGACGAACCAAGTTACATAAAGTTATGAAATCAAAAATGCACATTTCATTCAACACTACCTATGTTATATAGGTGGTGTTGTTTCATTGCCTGCAATAGAACAAATAACATAAACGCTGAAAATCCCCCAAAAGCGGTCGACTGTTTAGGAGTCATTCGCCTCTTCAGCCTTAAATGGTGAATTTCAGTGCTGAAGTGGTGGGGAATTCTAAGCGAAATGACCCGTAGCAGTTACTAATGAATAATATTGGGTGGGCGGCAAGCAGTACGAAGAAATAAACAACCACGCACCCACAGGCGCAGGGGCAAAATGGTATGAGAGATTACTTATCCGTTGGTGGTTGAGAATGGTCGTTGTAAGAATTGAAGATTGATTTGAAGAACATCCGACAATTCGTGAAATAGTAATTTAATAAAAGAGAAGGAAGAGTAGGTAACTACCTGGGCAATGATGATGAAAAACAATTCCTTTTAGAAAATAGTAGTGATGGTCTCCTAAACCTAAAACAATAAAGAAACAATACATTTGTCTAATCAAAAGAAGTGTTGAAGTGATTGCGGAGGAGGAAATCTTTGGTAGCATATTAGTTCAACGGGTACTAAAGAAGAACCAATGGGTGTTTTAGAAAATGTTTTCCAGCACTGCCTAGCTATCTGACATGAAGAAACTTGAATTTTGCGTGGCATCTATAGAGAGCACTCCAACCAGACCGCAGACCTCCCCAGAGGGACAAAAACAATCTAAACGAAGCTTTTTCCTATAGATTCGTCTCTCTTTTTGCCAAAACGTTTCTAAATTAGTGGTCACGTGGTTTGTAATCAATTTCGATGTCTTTGTATTATAAAAACGCAAAAATATCTTTCTACATAACGTTTAGTCACAGAATTCTGTGGTTTTGTTTTCGAACTAGTTTCCCACTTTTTGTAAGAGTTGGTTTACCTGTTAATAACTATACGCTGTCAAGACTTCTAAAATTCAGATGATGTTAGCAAAATCCTAAAATCTGATACTCATCCTTATTTTAATTTAGCATTTAATACCATAACATATCAGTGGTACAGGTTAGCATTAATGTACTATATATATATAAAGTAATTTATAAATGTTTCTGGGTCCAGTGGGCCTTTCGAAAAACAGGATATGTATTAGAATGTTTGTCACGTTGCACTCATTGCATCGTTGTTATGATGGTTGCCTAATCTAATGTTTTTTAAAAATTAATAAGTTAAAATTAGTTGTTAATAAACCTCATTGAAAAAGACTTTTTCGTACAATAGGCGCAATTAGACAGAAAAAATGTACAATACAACAAGTTTCCGCACAAGATTAACTAAATTGCTAAATGCAGGCCAATGACATCTGCAACTGACAAATGACAAAATTAAATTCCATAGCCAACTGGATCCGGAAACATTTATGAACACTGTATATCTAACTTTGCATAGAAATCAGATAGAGAAACAGAGAAAGATGCGATCGTTGCGACCACTATTAGAGATGAACTAATATGAGAATGAATGTGCTGTCACCACCAAAGTGGAACACAGCATAACCACAACAACTCCGTTTTAAAAGATTTTAAATTTCGGCGGCCATTTTGAACATGTTCTGGAAGAGATATCAAAAAAAAGAAGACACCACAGGATCTTTAGTTTTTGATGTAGAATCCAAATCTGAAGTCAAAAAAAAATGCGGACAGACAGACTTCGCAAATTCAGTAACGACTCGTGTAGGAGTTCATTGAATATTGTAATTTGCAGATTTGAAAATTTCTAGATTTCTGGATGCAATATATGGGTTTTGAATTAAATTTAAATGGCATCTAAACATCATTGTCATTAGCTTAATACTAAAGTAAATTACTGTTCCAATATTCTTCTATACTACTAAGGAAAATCACAGAAAACCATAGCAAGAGCAGTTGGTCTAAGATTTTGACCCTTGATGTTCCTGAATGCGAGCGTTACCGCTAAATCACACTGCTTGCTGCTATAAGGTGTACCAAATGTGAAGAACTAACTGACTATTTGTGTTTTAAAACAAATTCAATTGATTGCAAAAGCAAGATCAGTCAATCCAAGCAATCCCCTGTGAATTTAAGGTTAGAACTGTCAAAGTTGGTTAAAAAGCTCATCCAAAACTCTGCAGGATTGTTGGAAAACTTTTTGAATAAATAATAATCATAGTACAGATAAATAAATCACAATTCGAGAAATATTTATTAAAAATATTCGTGGAACAGGAATGTAGGTACAATAAAATAATTTACTATAAACTACAATAAAAGAGTGTGACTAGAAAAAATTATGGTTATCATTTTTATGAAAATGAGATCAAAAATGTTGCTCTTTATGGCATTTGAACTCGTAATAATAATGCATGTAGAACAAGTGCACCTGTTTCTTTGGTGCTCCACTCTGGACAATCTCTTGCTATCGAATATGCACCTGGTTTTACCAGTAACTGAAAGGCTGCACATACATCTTTAGTGCCATCTATCTTAAAGCCTTCAATTGCACAGTTTTGCAAAGATGGGTTAAAAACAATTTGCAAATCATCACCTTTCTGACATACCAGATTTCCCCACTGCTCCTGACCTAACAGAAATAAGATTAACCATACAAATCTATTCTAATCTTGGAAATCTATTTATTACCTTTAGTTAAAGGTTGACCTCTGTCTAAGATGCTTCTTACAAAAGCTAACTTAGTTCCATAGTAAGCTGTGTGCCATTTTTCAGTTTGCAGGTTATTTAAATTACGAAGCGGAAACTTTACCCAACCTAAAGTTGTAAAATTAAAAAACAAAATTTTCATAATTGTTATTATGATACCTCTAAGTGGCTCATCTTTCACTTTATCATCACATAATTTGCAACAATTATTGCAGTAACATGTTGGTTCGTCAGTTGTGAAAAATTCATCTGATAAGAATTTGAAACTTAATTTTCTTATTTCAGTTATTACTTGAATGTTTTACCTGGCAAAAGCAACATTTTTTTGTATTGTTCACAATCTTGTTGATAAATACATGGCTTATGAGGTGGTGAAGGTGTGTGTTTTTGATAACTAGATGATGGACTGGCAGTTATAGTTGGCAAAGGTAAAGACAGACTTGTTTCCGATCTTTCTTTTTCACAAGATTCCAAGTCTGCTTTTTCAAAATCTACTGCTGATGATGATGTAGTTGTTGGTTCGTCTTCATTTTCATTTATTAATTTTATCTAATAACAGAAAGTTGCACAAAACAATTGCATGAAACACAATGAGACCCACCTGTTGGCACTGTCCATATAAATCAAAAACTGCATAACAAGGTTGACCACTTGGTACAGAATACTGCAAAGGTTCTTCAGCAACTCCATCAATAAATAACTGTACTGAACTGTTTTCAGTTAGCATAATTCCTACATGAGTACCTGGTGTTAGATTACTAAGCTTACTATATTTGGATTTTGTCTAAAAGAAACCAGCAACTTGAAAATGTTTGTTAAGCTAATATTACTGATTCATTACCTTTATACCATTAATAGAAATCCAATCATTAGACATAATGCAACAAGCACCTTTAATAGCAAGACCAGAAACAGGTAGATTTAATCTTTCAGGAGGTCCACTAACTACACCAACCAGTAAAGAAGAAAACCATTTCATATCTAACTGTTCTAAAAGCACTTTTACCATTTGACCTGGTTGTAATGCAGGCTGTACTATTACTAATCCCTGATTATAAGAAGCCACTCGCCTTGCAACTGTTCTGTCACCAAGAAGTTCAATGTTACGACCATGGTTTTCATGAAATTCATAACGTGTAGTTGATGATGATTCAGAATCAACATTTTTGGGAACTTCGACAGGTTCCACATCGATTACTGGTTCAACTTTTACTTGATCTTGTTCTAAAGCTAATTCTAAACTATCTTGAAGACGGACTGTAGTAAGTGGTGAAATTGGTATTTTGCGACTAGTTACTGCTACAGCTGAGCATGATCCACGTAATTCTAATATGGCATACTGATTCTCAGTCATGTTAGGGAAGTGCAAATGCAATTCTTCACTATTTATTATAATCTTTATAGACCCATCGTGCATTTTTAATAAACCTAATCTATCACCCACACGAAGCCAATTTAAATTTGGAGTAAATTGCTGGATTACTTTATTTTTCCATCGTAATTCGTTACCTATTAATTTTAGAATAAGGTTTCCTACTCTGAAAATTAAATTTCATAAACATACCCGTAACATAACAACAATCTTGAGGTAAACTGCCGATAGATGGAGACGGTAACAAAGTAGTTATTCCTAAACAAAGAGTCCCAGAAAATTGGGATGCTAAGGAAAGAACTGTAAATTCAAACAATTCATCCTGAGCCAATGGCGTAGCACTAAATGCAATGCACTGCCTTAAATCACGTCCTCTAACAGCAATACGTCCTCCCTCACTTAGAGTTAAGCCTTTACCATGACATTCATGGAATCTGAAATGTAAATATTTTTCCCATTGAAAAGCTAGATATATCTTACAAGAAAACATATATTACCTATGCAAATCTGCTTCAATTGGAGGTTGCACTACACTAGCAGCTTGTAAAGATACAGAAGTATCAGATCGTGGGCAGCTTTCGACAGCAACCGATGCTAACGGAGCAATAGGAGAAATACATGGTATGCTAACTTGTGCACACTGGCCATATAAATCAACAACTGCATAAATATTTGAATGTGTTACAACGCAAGCTAACCCTTGAGGTACACCATCTTTATAAAATTCCAAAGTTTTCTCTGCACTGCGCATTACCCCAATGCGAATACCTGCACCAAGCGTATCCAAATCGCAAGCATAGTTATTTCTTATGGTTGTACCATTTTCCATAACAGATGAGCCACTTAACATCCAGGTATCTTGTGCTAAATCAGTTGCTGTGCTTGGCAATTCTAAGTCATCTGGACGTGCTGCTGTTACACCTATTTCTATGCTTCCTGACCAACGATCAACCATATTTTCTAATGTTACTTCAAATAATTCTCCATCTCGTAATGGCCGATTGGAAAACACTATTGCATCATTAAATTCTGCTAGAGGTCTAGGTCTTATTGCTGTTTGCCCGTTGTTGATGATACGTGCATTTTTTCCATGTACATGGTGAAAACGTAGATCACTAGAAACAATTGATTCAAGTGTTAAATAATGGCTTTTCTGAACAAACAGCTTACTTTGGAAATATACCAAAAATCACAAATTGGTTCAATTAAAGACCTACATAGAATTAATTGCAAAAAGTGGAATACTAACAATTGCAGCCATCTTTGAAAGAAAAAGATAATAATATTTTTGTACACAATTATAGGTCAGTATGTTTATGTCTTCAATTAATCTTAGAATGTAAACATTACACCGCATTTGTATTGTCAATTGCACTACCATATACAGTGTGTCCAAAATTCGAGGCTCACCATTGAAATCTCATAAAGGGTAAGAGATACAAAGTCAGTAAAATTAGAAGAAAGTTGGCTATTTTAGAGATCAATCTACTTATGGTTTTGCTTTTTCAAAAAAGTTCACGGTTTACTAGATATTTGCTAAAAACGAAATTGTTTCATTTTTTTTAAAGTGAAATATCTCAAGAATGAGCAAAGATAGAAAAGAACAGCAAGACAAATTCAAATACCAATCGTACAATTTTTTGTTAATCACTTCCCAGTAACATATAAAAGTTCAAATCATTAATCTTGAAAAATTCCAAACCATTGCAATACAAGGATTTAGTTACCCTGCAGGTATGGCCATTTATGTAGTTGTTGCATTCAATCATATGTAACTATATTAGTTACAGCTACATAGTGATAAAAAAGAAAAAAGCTGATGGTAATCTTATGGTCTAGATTAAAGTTTGGTAACCAAAAGCACTGTTTTTCATAAAACATCTAAGAATCATTTCAATCTATGCAAGTTCAAACTCAAGTTTATGAGAAAACCATAATAACATATGCACAAAAGTGCCAGTAAAACTACTTTTCCTTGTTTATAGAATTACCAACTGTTCATAGTGCTGTAATTAAAATAGAGAAATGGAAGTTTTTGACTTTGTGCACAGAAAAATAATTTTTTGGTCAAAAATTCAAACAAAAAAGGATATTTTTCTAGATACCACAATTTCAATGGTTTTTCTTTTTTAACAAAGAGTTTACAGTTAAATTTCCATTTTTCCCCTTAAGTGAAGTAAAGCAAAAGTTCATTTTGGAAATAGAAAGAGCTATAAAGATCTGTTTTTGTATGAACAGCATAGGTTAGAAGCTAATGACCACACTAGTGATGTTAGTCTATTTTCTTTAAATTTAATTATGCAAAAAATGAATTTTTGCTTCATTATTTTAATATTTTGATTTCCTTTTTGTTTACTGAGAAGGTCGAATAATTGAGGAGTGTCATACAGTAATGATAATAAATTTTACCAAGTTTGAGGGGGGACCCCCCTGAGCCTGTTTTGGAGTCTGAGGGAGATCCTATATCTGTCATCTAGTTGGGAGCTATCTGCCTCATGTTTGACTGTTTTTGATAATAATCGTACTCTCTCTAGTAATGCAACTAATTTCTTATGCGCAATCATTATAATGACATTTGACAGAACTAGAAAAAAAGCTTAGCAAGCTATTCATAATGACTACCAATAAAAGCCAAATGTAGAAGTAGATGTTCCTTCAATTTTCTGATTTCAATAACAATTTTATGTTGCAAAACAGAAAAAAATGAACTTGATTTTTTGTTTTAATTTTAGAAAATGATGGTTGCTGTCTTTATATTTGATACTGCTCCCAGTGGTCAACTAATAGAATTATAAAACTGAGATTAGGAAAGAAAATTGAATATTTAATAATAGTAATAGTTAGGGGGCTTGAGAAAAAAATTTCTATAAATGATTTACTCATCTGGCAGATATCAATAAAATTTAGAAATTTTCTGTTATATTTTATTCCCTGGTAAGTTATACTGTTTTCCTTGATCATTCTGATATGCTCATGCACAAATTGCTCTTTCATAAAGCTCGATTTACATTATACTTTTTTCATCTAGAAACTTTGACAAGTTTCTTACTTTATCTCCTTGGATAATGTAAATCAGAATAAAAGTGCATCCAAGTTTCATACTAGAAGCTAGTTTACAAACTAGGTCCTGTCCTATTTTTTCATCCAAGTTTCACACTAGACCTGCGCATTAGCACAATTTTCAGAAGTACCAACATTTCTATCAAAAACAGAAAATTAGGATAATTCCGTATTCTACATTTTCTTTTATTACAAAGTTCATACAACTGCACAATCAAATATTTTAATAATTTCTTTAGTTTTCGAGCCCTATCCATATAACTTCTTTATTTGCAACACACCTAACCTCAGAATAGCACAGAATTAAATAAAAAGTAAATAATTTCATTAATTTCTTTGAAAAATTGGTTATAAACAGCTGATTTTATATCTGAGTTTGCGAGAATGACTAATCTTTGTTTAAATAGAAGCGGGAGATTATAAGCAAATCTAGCTTAAATTCATTCTAGTTTAGAAACTTGACTAGACGAAAAAAGTATAATGTAAATCGAGCTTAACCTTTGGGTTTTGTTTAGAAATAGAAAAAACACTAGAGTAGTTATCCACAAAGATTAATCGGAGTAGGGTAGTCAGGACACATTTCAATTGTACAATTTTCTGAACACTTTGGAGCAGAGCTGTAAACACGGAAATTATAAACAAATATATCCTAATCTATATTTACTTTAAAAGTTCAATGTTTGAACTTTGAAATTGCAAAAAAAAAGTGAATAATAGGAATGTTATGAGTGCTATTGATATTAATAACACATGAATTGATTAAACAAGCACATAACCTCATAAAAATTGTAATCTTTACCAATAGCTGTTTTTTTTCAACTTGTTGGTCAGCTCCGAGTAGCACTGGATAGATCTGGCAACTTGGGCAGTGTTTTTTTAACCTAGAGTGAGCTTCTCTCAGCTCCACTACTTTGCCTTCCTCTTTCCCCTCAAACGCCCGCAAATTTTCGGATCAGAAACGTAGCTCACTTAAAAGTTAGGTTAAAGTAAACGAGAAGCATGCGAGCATTGCGTTGTTTGGTTTTTCGTTCCTTCTGTCTTTTTTTGGTTACAGTGCAGCTCATTTGAAGATCAGATCAGTTTTGGAGTAGATCAGATAAATTAGCGTGTGAAAAAAAGACGCTTAATGTTTACTGTTTTTACTCTTTTGTACCCAGTCTGGGGTGGGTATAAAAGATCATGCTCTGTACGTTTGCAGCTTCAAAATCTGAAGTGCAAGAGTAATGTAGTAAGATACATTATTGTTGTTTTCTGAACATGATTAGAGTACTGCGGATGCATTTTATTTTGTCTAAGCATAATTTCTGAACAAAACCTTATTGTACAAAATGACAACAAAAAGTTTGTAACAAGGTATCTGCACATGGCATCATGGTTTCAAGGATATTTAGTTTGGAGTATAAACAAAAATCAAGAGCTGTGAAATAATTGCTAAATAGTTGACAATTCATTGCTTTAATCAAATTTGAATTGCACATAAAACGCTGAGTAAAGTGATTATTCACATCACAGATTCTCCACAGATGAGAGGTGTAGAAATGTTAGGTTAGATTATACAATGTTTATACTCCAAACTAAAAAATCATGTAATCTTGGTCATGTGCTATAAGTGCATTGTACAATGCATTTCTTTTTACAGAATTCAGAGTAGACTGTTGTTTAAGTTCATTTTTACAGTGTCGAAAAAATATGCAATGTGATGACCTGCTAACCTTGTAAAATTAAAGGCACTAATGCCCGGTTTCTGAAAGCTGGTGTTATGTATCATATAGTTATCGGATGCATAACTTTATGGAACTGATAAACTTCTTAAGTAGTTACGAGAAAAACCGATAGGTGGCTACTGCACTTGCAACACTAGAAAAACAAAAAATACTTTAAAAAAGTGAAATAATTTGAAACTGTTACACATTTTTCAATAATACTGTCGTTCTATACCGGCACTTTCATCCTAAACATAACCTGCTGTTAGCGATCGGTAATTGAAAAAAAGCCGCGCGAAACCTCAAGCGATGTAGAATGCGCCGGCGCTACAATAACTTATCACACCAACTTGCTCAGATAACTTATGAAGCCAATATCGGTCCCATAAATACAACATCGCGTTTCAGAAACACCTTTTGGCGATTTATGGAATGCATAACTTTATCGGTTAGATAAATTGCTTTCAGAAACCGGGCATAAGATTTCTAAATTAATTAGAAACACATTATTTTGCAATTTCACTTTAACCGAACATAAGGTAAAATACTACTACCCTTTTATTTTTACTCAATATAATCAGAAAAAATAGAATAAAAATAAAACATCAAAACATAACTCAAGAATGACACTGACAAATAACATCAAAATCCAAACACATATGTTTAAAGTAACTTTTTAAGTGAGAACAGCATCAAAGTCATATACACTGTTATAGAAATTATAAGTCATGACCTACTCTAAAATTCTATAATAAAAAAAATGTACTGTACTATATCTACTCGTTTATCATAAATGGACTGTCAAACTTATAAATTGTTGACAGCCCTTATAATTTCTCATTAGTAATTTTGTATTTTGATTTGCTATAAGTCAATACAGATAAATTTGTATCCACTTAGCACATCACTGCAATAGAGATGGGGAAAAAAGCCGTACCATTCTTATTGAACATATAGCACTCTCTCTTCCCCATCTGCAAACTTATCTGTGTTGACCTTTACTTATGTATAGTGAGTGACATTGTCTATTTGAATTGACAATTTGGAATTTGTAGATTCAAATGTCATTATTGAATTTGAAGTTTTTTCTCTACACTTCTTTTCTCGCTGGTATGTAAACAGCTGATAATAATAATGTGTTGCATTTGTTAATAAACAGGAATAAATGTTATGTTCAAAGAATCCTAACCTCTTAATTTGTCTTTTTTGACACAGTGACAAATCTGGTGCTTTACTTCATGTACATTTGGAATAAAAGTTGAATTTATATGTACAGTCAAATTGTTTTTTATTCTTAAGTAAATGATAAAGAAAGTGTGGATATAAAGCAAATAGATAATACATCTCAGTCCGTAAATAGAGAATTATTAAAAAGTAAAACAAGTTATATCAGCTTTTTATAATTTTTTTTATAGAAAAATAAAAAATCATTTTAATAAAAGTATATTGTTTTATTAGGAGTTTGACAGAGAAGCATAAGTTCATGGTTTTATTCAAATGTCGAAATCAAACTTAAAAATAAATTTTCTCAAACTGAGAAATTTCGTGGATTTATACAATACTTTTACTACCTCTCAGAATTCCATGACAGTGGAAAAAAAGTAAATCTTTAACTGCATGCATCAAGTAACTAAATGTCACATTTTTTTGACATTTGAAGAAAAGATTTTTTGTATACATTCTTTTGTAATTTATTATTTAATAAGTTATTAATTATCTGTGAAGCTTTTCAATGAACTCTGAAGGAGTCGTTACTGAATTTGCGAAGTCTGTCTGTATGTCCACATTCTTTGTCAAATTCTGAAATTTTGACTTCAGATTTGGATTCTACATCAAAAACTAAAGACCACATGGTATCTTCGTTTTTTGATAACTCTTCGGGAACATGGTCAAAATGGCGGCCGAAAATTGAAAAATTTTCAAAATTTTTTTTTACTTTAGAATCGTATTCTACATCAAAAAATAAGACAAACATGTACTTTTAGTTTTTTGATATCACCTCGGTAACATGGTTAAAATGGCTGCTAAAGTCTGAAAAAAGTAATAAAACGGAGTTCGTTATGGTTATGCTTTACATTCCCAGATATTTTTTTCTTTAATTTATTAAATTCATAGTATAAGGCTTGATGAACGTTATGTTGAATCATTTTAAAAGTTGACGTGTGCATATTTAGTATATCTACAATGTGCAATATATGTTTTCCTTTTCATTCATTTTTTAATCACTATACCGTATCAAAAAATCAATCATCAACTATAATATTACCTGTAAAGAGTAGTATTTGAAAGACTAGAATGAATTGTATCAGGTGAATTATAATCAAACATATCTACAATAGTTGCTTCAACTGCTTGTCCATACAAATCTACAACAGATTCTTTTGTTAATCAAGCTTTTAATTAATATCATTTGCAATAATAACCTATAACTCCATAAACTCTTTCAGCAACATTAGTTGCAGCAGTACCCTGGTCAACCCCATTAACAAAAAAATGTAATAGTCCACTTTCCTTTCGTACAACTCCTACTCTATCTCCAACTTGCAATCTATCCAAATTAACACCATACTGTTCCAAAACAGTAGTCCCATTATGCATTATACCACTTCCAGTCATCATCCATGTACCAGAACGAACATTAGTCATAGTAAATGGAAATTCTAAATCCGTTGGACTATGTGTAGTTACTCCAATTTCAATAGAACCTGCCCATTTTGTAACAACTCTTTCCAGTCTCACTTCAAATAATTCACCTAATTTTAAGGGCCTGGAAGTTAAGACCACCCCATTGTTAAAATCATCAGCAGCATTTGGACGAAGAGCTGTTCTTCCATTATTGATAACTTGAGCATGGGCCCCACAATTTGGATGAAAAGTCAACCGGTCATAATAATCAGATACAGGTTGAGGTTCTATGGGCGGATATAGCTGTTCTTCAACTCGAGTGCTTCGCCTCATATTTAAGTTGTGTTCTTCTCTCTCATCCCTTTCAACAATCGATACCTTTATAGTCATTCCATAAAGATCAATAACACCCCATGTTGAACAAGGCACTCTTTGTGCAGCAACACCTTGATCGGAACCATTTATAAAATAATGTAAATCACCATTAGGTTTGCGCATCATTCCTACACGATCTCCTTCATTCAATTCATCTAAATTAAAATCTCCGTATTCACGCCTCGTACCTTTGCCATTTGTAAGAATTCCACAACCAGACATCATAATAGTACCACTGCGCATATTTGTCATGGTTGCAGGAAAGACTAATGTGGATGGATTATGAGTTGTTACGCCCATCTGAGATAACAAGTTTCAATATTAACATCTTTGTATATTAATCATAAAATTATAAATACCTCAATACTTCCACTCCACTTATCAACAAGACGATCGATTCGTATTTCAAAAAGCTCAGAATCTCGCAAAGCTCTGTGAGTCATAACAACACCATTATTAAATTCATCTAAAGGACGTCTTCGCTCAGCTGATCTATGACCGTTAGATAATTTAACTAAAGAACCACAACGTTCATGAAACCTTAACTTATCAAAGCGTGGGCTTTCTTCAGGTAAACTCAAACTGTAAACATAAATTGATTAAAATCTATTCATGTTAATACAAATTAAGCTGTTTTACCTCACATTCATATCCATTCGAATATCCAAACTATTACTACTACTTAAGCTGAGTTCACTTAAATCAGCTCCCAAAGTAACATTAAGAATATCATTATCAATAGCTAAAACTGAACTACCACTTAAACAATCATCATTATTATGTTCACGCATGCTAGGACTAGTAATTGTTACTTGAACACATTTTCCATATAGATCCACCACTGCATACAAAACAGGGGGCATGTTTTCAGCTGCAACACCTTGAGATTCTCCATTAATATAAAATATTAAATCACCCTACAATATGGTGGTTTATAAATTATATTAATGTGCAAGTATACTTGCATTTGTGTTACCTCAGATGTACGCATAAGACCTATACGATCTTCTTGATTTAATTTATCCAAATCTATGCCATACTTTTCAACTAAAAGAATTCCATCTTTCAAAATCGAATTTCCAGTCATAATCTACAAGTAATAATACAATATAATTAAGTAATCACTTTATTAAGTTGATAATTTAATAAGCAAACTAAAACTAGCCCTAGAAGTATATTGTTTATCATCTTTGGACACGCTACAAGTTATAGATCAGCACTAAAAACGTCCAATATGACTGGTATAGTGGAAGATACGCTGCTAAACATTTCTTTGTATGCATTGTGGATTGTTTATTAGTCGGCACCACACTTTCACTGTGCATTTTATAAAAGAACTATTACACCCAACAAAAGCCAAAATCTATTAATCTACTGTGCAAAACTTTTCCTTGCCTGTGCGTAAGGTGCATATTATTACAAAAGCATTTAGTTACTTTTACTGTTTCGTAACATTATCATTACAATTCGTGCAAATGCAGCTGAATTATTTACCCAAGTTCCACATTGCAACCTCGATGCGCATGGTGGAAACTCAAAATGTAAAGGATCACATTCTGTCACTCCAATCTCTAAACTTCCCGACCAAGAATTAACCTGAAAGTACTTTATCTCTTGACCATCATTATCATAGATAACTTGTAAACCTTTACCTTCCTATCAATTTTAATCTCAAACAATATATCATTTACTAAAGGTTCTGCTGTAATAACAAGACCATGGTCAAAATCATTATCATTTCTAACTGCTGTACAGTTTTCATTTTGTAATGTAATCCTCTCTCCACACCGATAATGAAAATACGCCATTCTCACCGATTTGTAGAATGACGGCTATTTTACATGTTAAGAGATTCATTGGATAAAGATTTTAAAACTGGTGTAGGATAAGCCATTATTTTGGAATTTTTAAACGTGGTTTATTGTTTAGAAATTACAACTAATAAACATAAATGTAAACAATCAGCTGTTGTGCCTTGCGCTGTCACTTTGGCAACTAATGACTTAATGGGCAGGATGCCAGCAAACATTGAAATATGAAAGTTACTAGTTCTAAGCGTCAGTAAATTTTCATTCGGTTACATAAATAAAGATGTCGCTACTAGCATTAAAGATTTTAAAAAGTATACGTTTATTGGAGAAACTTACAATACTTTGAATTTATTTCTTGAAATTTCTATCTCTTTCTGATTGTCTATGTTTCTGCACGCATTGGATAAATGACCTCAAAAACAACTTTTTATTTCCTCCAGATGCCAATTTTTATTCTGAGAATACAAGAAGTTTTAAAGAACTTTCCGTGCATTTTTAAAACTCTGCTAAAGACATCCTCATAATGTCTTACGAATTACACTGCGTGACAATATAACGGTTTCATTTTCAAGCTGGATTTTAAAGATTGTTAGTAGTTTCACTCTGACAGCTATATTTTTTAACAAAATTTCAAAATACTACTTACATTAAACAATGACATATGTAGCGTGCGAAAATTCAAAATTAATTGTACTCCAGAATGTGCAAAATAACAAAGATAAAATTCAACTAAATGTTTGGAACCGATACAAGATCAGATTAAGACAATTGGAAGCTCTAGGTTGATAACGATTTAGCGCCTGTGCTATGCTGTACATGTGAAATATGAAACGCGAGCGATAGGTGAATTTGATAATTGAACCCGACGGCGAGCGTCTACTCCTTATATGCAGCGCCCTAGGCTTTAGCCTAATCAGCTTATTAGATAATAAGAAAAACTAACACAAATTTTCTTTCAAAAACTCGGCAAAAAATTTCTTTCTGAAAGCTTTATTTCCGTACTGTGTGATCACATCTTCACATACGCGTTTAGGTTCTGTGTTGTGGTATGGTAACGACATTCCACAAGCATTTCTTAGTCTTATTACTCGCAGGAAGAAATTTACCTTTACAAACTCAAGTAGTTAGGTTTGTACGTGTAAAAGAAGTTATCTTCTTCGGTGCGTATAATAATATAAATCAATTTTAGAATTCTTGTAAAGAATTAGCCCAAATTACATTTTACATTTTTTTTTTATTTCATGTATGCGTCTGTTGCAGTTTCCACAACCACCGGAATCCTAAACTAAAATTCCGTCTTTCAAACTATGCATACATAAATTATACAGGGGTCCGTTCAGAAATAAAAAGAACACTAGAGCGTTTATCCACGAAGATCAATCGTAAGCTCTCCAACTGTATAGTTTTCTGAGCGCAGACTTGTAAAAACAGAAGTCGTAAACAAATATATCACAATCTAATATTTACGTATAACATGTCATCAACGACAAATTTGCGTCGAAATGCCAAAAACATTCATGTTATTCAAAGTTTTCACAATAATTATTTATAAATCATCTACAATCTCCACACCTATATTGCAGAAATATATTAATTTACTTATAAAGATATTATTAAATTTAAATTTTCTTCTTCCATTATATACCTATAATTTACTATCGCATAAATTGGTTAAATACAATCATAACCTCAGAAAATTGCAATTTTTACTGTTTTTACGGTTTTTACTCTTTTGTACCCAGTCTAGAGTGGGTATAAACGAGCGCGCTCCGCACGTTTGTACTTTCAAAATCTGAACGCACAAGAGTAATGCAGTGGGATGCATTCTTGTTATTTTCTAAACGTGATTAGAGTAGGTACTGTGGATGCGCTTTATTTAGTCCGAGCGTAATTTCTGAACGGACTCCAGTGGATAATGAAATTGAATTAAATCTTGTTTACCATTAATTCATTTTTTATCATTTTGTCTAATTCCTTGTTCCAAACCAGAAAGCTTTTTGGTCATAAACTCATAATTAAATAGACGTATTGGGAAAGCAGAAAACTAAAAATCGAGCTATGTAAACATTCAGGTAGTTCTAAATTTTGTAAAGTATCAGGTCATGAGGTCAATTTTGATAATTTCCTGGTATATCACATATATGATCAAGACAAGAAAACACTACGCGTCTTCTAATACCAGTACCTCCTTCACTGGTGGAAGAGAAAGACTGTACACTAAAAAGGAGATATGTGAAGTTTTTGGTTTTGCGCAACACTAGTTATTAGACAGTATGCAAGTCATATTATACAAAACAAAAATTAGAAATGAACATTTGGTTGAACTGGAAATAGTTTTAGAGCTGCACAATTAAAATTAACCCATCATAACGATTGTGGCAAGGCAGAGATTCTAGATTACGATTTATGAACATTTCCCAAATGGAGGTTCATTTTAATTTATATTTTAGGTAGGTACTAATTCTTGTAAGCTTTGCCCACTTTTAAATTATTATTCAAAGTGGTCCTGAAGTAGTTGGTCAAAATCTGGGAATAGCTTCGAATCTAGAAAAGTTCCTATAAACGTATGTCCTAAACTGCATCACTTCCAATGAGATACATACAGAGTGCCAAGGTTTCATTCGAGATTTTTTGTTTTTTTCAATATTTAGAGATGAGATTTTCTACGTTGTTGTTACTACATATAATGTAAGGCTCCTGCTATTTTACAAATTGTGGTCTGGATTTTTTCATTCTTATAACGAGTTTAAGCTAATTCCAGATTTTGACCAACTATTTCAAGATCACCCTGTATAATTTATTTAATTCTTAGGTGGTCTTGGAATAGTGGGCTTTAATTGTAGAGCCTCGATGATGCAGATAAATTCTGCGAAATATTAACTAATAGAGTTAATCTACAATAAAATACTTTCACTAACTGCTGTTCTCTTAAACTTTAACTAGTGCAATGCAAATATGGAGAATTCACATTTCTCATTCTTCTTATAATTATTTCTTTCACGTCTAGCAATCCCAGAAAAGTTTAGCAAATTTTTTTGTATCTTCTTCTGATGCAAATAGTTTTATATGAACTCTTAATGGTAATCTCTAAAGTGTAAAAATGTATGCAAAAATATCATAACCTCATATTTTAAAATGCAACATTTAAATCGTTTTTTATTCTCATCTCTTTATAAATCAGGGAAAATCTTCAGAAATATTTAAAATATTTTATTTTTTCTTATAACCGCACGCTGAAAAAATCTTCAGTTTGAAATGCAATTTCCACATTTATGTAAACTCTCAGATAATTTTATTTAGAAATACATTGATTTTCCCTCGTATGTGAGATATATTCTGCTAGGTATGAAAATTCAAATAATAAAATTAGAGACTAGGTTGTTATTTCCGGGTTTTAGGTTATTTGTCAGTCAAAATAGCTCGTCTTTCAACCAATCAATCTTTCAAACTATTTTCGGAAGAGATTTACATACGATACCTACTACTGTGAGTTGTCATGCCAACACTATGAAAATTTTTCCAAAAGAGTAGACATTTCATTATTATTTATTCTAATAGTTTGTCAAAATTCAGTAATTTTATTTTGAGATAATTTTTCCGCTAGAATATCAGGTGTTAAGTGTACACGTATGTGAAAGTCCAACTTCATCATATTTCCCGTATGTAGTTCGATAGAAACGATAAAGCTCTTCACGTTATTGACATCCACATGGGTGGAGAAGCATAAAGCACTTCTTTCTATCTAGCGACCTCAAGTTCACCGATATCGCATCCGAAAATCTCTTGTTAAAAAACAGCCCACGCGAGACCGCCCGCCCGTTAGTTATCATCTTACACCCGGGTGGTGGTTTTGACATCTTGAGGCAGTGACACCAACGTTTCGACACGTGGGCAGAGCCACTCCTGCCCTCAAAACCACCCACACTTAATCGCCTTCGCCGAGCGCCAGCGGCATTGAAATATTAACTTATGCAGGGCGTTGGTTGCTTTGCAACTGACGACCGGATCCCTATATTTTAAACGGAATTTGAAGCGTCGGTGTTCCACATCTAACAGGATGGGAGCTCCTTATGACGCTCGAGATGAAGAGAAACGAGGGATGTCGTTTGGAATATCAGTATGCATTATGTAAATGTGAACTTGCACGCCGTTTTTGTTTCCTATATACGAGGACCATCGAGTATACATATACTACCTCTCCCCCAAATTTCAGTTAATATCCGAAACCATTAGCGCAGTTATTTATTTTTCATAAATCTATATACTATTATTCCCATTTGGATAAAAAAAAAGAAAAAAATGAGAGAAATGCAAAAACAATAAAATTAAAACAAACTTCAAAACTCCAACTTCAACTTTTATATTATTTTTAAACTTTCTAATGTTGGTTAAATTAATTACTCGTTTACAATAGAACATGACAACGACAAGATCAAGAAAATTGCAGGAATTCTCGTTTCAAAAAGAAAATTTCTTGAACCCGAAAAGATAAGGAACTCGATCGCAGGTGTATATCAAACATCTTACGCTCGATAAAGTCGCGTGGCGCTAAAAATTAAGCAAGTCGTGTCTATGATCGTTTAGCCACAGCTATTATAGGCGCGCATTTAACAATAGGGTGAGTAAGCGGGGGTGGCGTGCGCCCGTAATCAGACTGCTGAGGGTGGTAGGGCACGGGTTGCACCACCACGCCGCGACGCTCGGGTTGACCTGCCGCCACGCGCATCGCGTTTATATGATACTTCTGATGCGATTTACATGACTTTAATAAGAAAAACTTAAAAAAATAACTTACTAGTTCGTTAGGAGTACTTTACAGTATTGTTGAACTGCATAAAAATAATAATTTTAAAAAATTGAAATTATCTAATAAATGAATTTTTATAAAATTTAATTTTCATACTTTACGTATAATGGAAGATTGCATCTATAAAGAAATTAATTTAAAAATATTTAAAAAAATATAATTCATCAGTCATCAGCGCGGTATTAAATTTTTTCATCTATAATCATAGACACTCGAAAAAAACTAAATTATTAGAATCATAAATTATCAGAAAGGACTAACACTAAGTCTTTTAATTTCATTTTCCCAATAATCCTCTTTTTGTTTAAAGATTCCAGGGCCAAATCTTAACCATTTCTAGGTCCAAATAAATAAGTAAATTCAATGATATCACATTATATAGTGACCAAAGTATCTACAGTCTCTGGGACCAAATTGGGCCACTCTGTTCCTAATGGCAACCATTACAACAAAAATATTTGGATACTGAATATGACTGATTTTATACGAGCAGTTAAAACGTGACTGTTTTGCTACTAGCATTACTAGAGCAATTACTCTCAGATCTTTTAAACTACGCCTGACTGTCAGAACATAGCTATTAAACAGAGGACAGTTGCACTACAGTCTTCCCGTTTCTTATCCCAGTTTTCGAAGTGAACACTGCATTACAGATGTAGCATGGATGCGGTATAACTGCTTGATTTTGCGAGTTCTTCAGAGGCGCTGCAACCTCCAATGGTTACCACAACACGCTCATCTAGCTGGCCTAACTTGATAACAAGAGTTTTTTCAGAAGGGCAGCTGCTAGCGGCAAAAGAGTGGCGTTTTAACTGTTCGTGTAGAATCAACCATACTTGGTTTCCAATGTAGTATTGGTTTGCTGTGATATGCTTGGTTCATTACACTTTTGTTACTACAACTAGAAAGACTGTGTCCAACTTGCTTAAAACTATCAATTAACTGACAAAGTGAACGCAAAGCAACGTTTTAGGTGAAGATGGCTAGTGGAAAATTCAAATGACTAGAGCAATATCTACCACTCCTAAAAAGAAAGAAAACTAAAAAAAATAAGATATCTTTTCATGAAAAAACGACTAATTTCCATCAAACCTGTGTAATCTCTACTCAGGTGGTTTTCTAACTGAATATATCTTCTGCAAGAAATATTTAGAAAAAATTCCCCTTGCTATCTTTGTTGATTGACCGAATGCGCAGCATTTTAGAATTGTGGTTCTAATTTTAGACTAGATAGATTTACAAACAAGCGAAGGGTGCAGGTCCAAAAAGAAGTAAGTTCATTTCATTTATTTTTTACTCATATCGCATTGTGGTAGCGTTTTCCACATACATTATAACCATATACACAGGAATGTCCAAAACGAATCCAGTGCTTTTATGGTTTCCAGTCTTTTTAGACAAATACATTTAAGAAATACCAGAGGTTTCAAACCTGCTTTTTCGTTTTCCCTCAAAATAACCTTTTTATGACTTAGATCTTTTGGGACGTGCACGCTTCAAACGTAGCAATTACAACAAGCTACTTAAGTGGTATGTGATGTAATTCCAGGCCATTATGTTTTTTATTTAGCTCAACATTTATAAAAATAATAAGATCAAAATAATATCTTATCGGTGAATCAATGTAAACTAGTTTAGCTTAGAGTTCAAAGTAGGTGACGATTGATTTGTTAGCATGCTGGTTGTTGACATCTAGTTTGAAGATAGTGAAATGGTCATAATGTGATGCACAGCACAATCTTCCTGAAGATGTCTTGGTTTGCTCAAGAACAACACATCTAAAAAAACTAGACGTTGGAAGATTATAGAGACAATATACAGTGAACGCATTAAAAGATGCGCCCAGTCAACTGCAGTTTTTGTAAAAGGAACGCCATGGATGAAAAGTTCAAGTCACACTCAACTCGTTTGTGCTTTACCGTTTCTTCGATTTGGTCTAATACTCTTACAACTTTTACAGCATCTTTTTTAAGAACATGCATCTTCTACAAACTAATTGATCACAAACCAAGCATTAATATTTTTGTAGATTCCAGTCACTAGTTAGTAAGTGATTTAAAGATGTGCATTGCTTCTATTAGGAATTTTATTTTTCTTACTGTTAATTACTTTTTCCAAGGCCGTAGACAAAGAGAGTTTTTGGAATTTAACCATTCCCCAAAATTAGTTTATCCAACTTGCATTTTTTATCATTTTAACTCTTAATTAATATGCTGCTACTTGCTATGAACAAAGATTACTGTGGTTTAACCAATTATGTTTACAGCCTCGACTTTCCCTATTGATTCTGTCACTATTATCACTGTTTAGAGGTGTTATCTAAAAGGTATGAGAATATTGTTTAATAATCATTTTGTATTCATTTGTCTCTCAATCATTTTTGATGTTAGTAGAAATAGTAGGACCACTTTAGAAGTAGAGAAGGTTAGAGAATGTAAGTCGATTTAGGCTTTGTAACATTTTTCATATTTAAAGCAGTTAAAGCTAATCTACAACTAAGAAATTTCACCTTTACATCAATGTGATAACCCCCAATGTTTAGTAGGGATTAATATTTGGGAGAAAGCTTCTTCCTCATAAATAATTGTTTGATCTACATTTGCAACTTACCATCACTTTACACTCACGATGTTAGTCTAGTAGTAATTTAAGTTGTTTGGGAAATTTTGAAAAGAAGTTTTTTAATTCAATCACAAACTTTTTAATAAGTTTCAAAGAAAAGGTCAGTCTTTGATCTTACCGTTGCATAGGCATTTAACTGAATAATAATTTGGTTATCATTTTTATTTATTTTTTTATGGGTGTGATCTAAACTAATATATCTGTCGAATTTTAAATTACAATTTTTGCTGCAAACCAATTAATGTAAAAGTTGTCCATAACTTACAATAAATTACGAATTGGCCCATAATTGGTAGATTAAAAATTATTGGGTCTCGTAAAATACTAGTTTGAAAGCTTCCTAATAATATTTTATGACAATGCCATTAGTCTTTAGTGTAAATTAACATCTACTTGTAAAATGCTCTAGGTACGTATATCTAACAATCTAACCAACTATAAAAGATAAATTTATGTTTTATTTTATTATTTAAACGAATACCGATAAAAAGTTGCGGATTCTTTTAACTGAATAATAAATCAGGGTCGGTCACTATCGTTCAGTTTTTGTAAGTCACGTTTTTTGTGACGTAAGAAAATCTGGATAATTACAAAAAGCGTTTTCAAAGCTAGTAGGCCCTGAATTTTAATATCTCATTTAGAAGTAGGCAGTGGGAATAAAATAATTGCAGTTTATGAGGCTTTCAGATTTTGTTTAAAAATCATCAACCTACTAGATACTAAAATATACAAACCTAATCTCAGAAAGATTATTTTACTTTTAAAGATCACACATTTTTAAAGAATTTATAAATTCAGTTGAAAGTAAATATACTAGAAGAGAAAACTGTATACTCGAGAAAATTACACTGCAGCGTAGTAGTAAGTAGTAGGTACTGGTTTAGCTATGAATATGTAGTATGTAGGTAAATACGGATGACCCGACTAATGTGTAAATTCTAATGTAATTTCACCTTAATTAATGTTTATTATCAGCAGGATCGTATTTAGGTAGGTAGGTAGGTATTTTTTTGCAAATAAATATAGGATATTGGTTATTAATTGCAACTGTCAAAAAAACGATTTTGATGTGATTGCGAATTAATCAATATCCACTCGTACGAAGATATGATTTTTTATCTTTCTAAAATCTATGAAAGCCCAGTAGTGCTAGGATCCGTATATTTTCTGCAATATTTATACTCGATTTAAAAACAAAATGCAAAAAAGGCACAATAAAAATTCAAATGTATACCTGAGTGGCTTTTGTGCCCTCCCCACATTCTAAATCCAAATATCATTTTTCATGTTTTTTTTGTTCCTGCTATCATCCCACTTAACACATATGCCTTTAGTGTTTCGCGATTCGTTCTGGTATTTAAGAGCATAGCGGTCAAATGATTCACAGCTTTAACCTTGAACAAATAAGAATGGAATTGATCCAAAGCTTCGGATTAGTCACTGGTTAAATTCTGGGCTTAATGTCAGTACCATATGTTCGCAATACGCATAATTATCGAGGAAATATCATAATAAATGTGTAATTACCATTTATGGATGCCATGTAGACGCAGTGGCGGCGAGTTGGCGTCCGGGTGCGCGTGCCGCCGATGGCACAGTATCAGTACAAAGGATGAGAAAGCGAATATTTTTCCAGAACTATTGAGATGTCTGTATTGTTCGACAGTTTTGTTTATTTTTATTAAATTAGATGCATGTTTAAAATAAATTATTTGTTTAACAATAATAATAATTTTTCTGGATTAGGATTATATACATCAATTTTAATTATTCCTAAGAAATAAATTGCAAATATTCCTTTCAGTTATTTCTTATTTAATAGTAGATAACACATTGTGTGTATAATTAATATCAGAGCCGGTGGAACATGATTTACTCATTTTTATAAATAATAAATAAATATACATTAAATAATGAAATAATAAGAAATAAAAATATATATGTTGATCGACTAAAATTGAAAATTAAAATACGAAATTTTCAGCTATGGAACTCCATACTCAAACAAATCTCAAGTATGGAGTGCTCCATATTCACCATATGCCTTCCGCCGGCTCTGATTAACATGAAATCAATCGAATGCAGAAAGTTAATATGTAAAGGGTGTTGCCTACATTCAGACTCGACAGAAAGATTACGTAAGACCATGTATTTGTTCAACAGTGAGTTGTCATTCTGAGCGTGATTGTCTATCGAATTTAGTTTATCTTTCTAATGCTAACCGTTTAATTGGAAAACCCAGTATTAGTTCCCTTTGCACGCCTCTGAAGCATTTACTAAAGTCCGATCTGATTCAACCATTCAACCTATATACAGGATGTATCAACGAACGGCCTGAGCGTAGAGAATAGTACCGTGCAGAAGGATTGTCTGTGCTTTCTAGAATTATTTTCAACTGCATAGTGTTCCATAAAAGCGTGCCACATAAAGCTTGGGTTTTTTTAAATGGAACACCTGTAAAGTTTTATTATTTTCTTATTTCTCGTCCGATGCTGATTACAACATAAAGCTTTATGGTTGTCTAAACCAAACAGTTTCGGTATTATTAATTTCTTTCTTGTAAAACATCAACAAATATAACGAGCTAACATGGTATAATTGATAAACATCTGGATTTCAAATCCTTGCAATAATAAACTTCAATCTCTAATCTTTAGATTTAGCATTTGGACTCCATCATTTTTTTATAGAAGATTGTCAAAAAACCTAAAACATAATTTCATTCAGGATTTTTAAATGGAACACTATCTTAATATTCTCTTAATTCCACATTTATTGCTGATAGCATTATGTGGATTTACACCTAACAATTTCGGCATTTTTCAGTTATTTGCTGTGAAATGCTATTTTGTTTTTGGAAATGTCTACTGAAATTTAAGTTACAAATCTTTTTTGTACAGAATGGGTGAGAAAATATAAGACTATTAACCATCCTGTATATCTTAGTAGTTTCTTATCTCCTAAGAATCTTTGATCATTGTAGTGTAGCATTATAGGGTTTACATCTGTCGACTTTGGCATTATTCAATTCTTTGTTTAGAAATATAGTTAGACTTTTCAGTCAACCTTGGTATAATTAAGTAACCTTTTTATTTTGTAACTTTGAAAAGATAGTTTTAACCGTCTGCTTTGTTTATACAGGGTGATTAAGAAAGCAGAATGTAATTTATCCTAGTTTTTAAATTAAGCAACATGTTACCTCTTTTTTCTGATAGTGACATTTTCTGTACAATGTATGATATATTGTATAACAAAAAAGAGTAGTAATCCTTGATGAGTATTTATAGTTACTAAGCACTCAATTTTATTTTTATAAGGTTGCAAAAATGAAAGGTTTCTTAATTATACTAGAGCCAACTGAAAAGTTAGATGGTATATCACAATAAATAGTTGAATAACGTCAAAACTGTTAGGCGTAGATCCTATAAAGCTATACTGCTGTGATCAACAATTATTGAGAAATAAGAAAACACTACGATATACAGATGGTTTTCGTTGTGTCATTTAAAAAGCCAGGGAAATCAAATATTGTGTTTCTCGATCGCCTTGTAGAAAAAAAGTTTGTAGTTAAAAATCCAGTGGGCATTACTAAATGCAAATATTTGGTTTTGCTCTTTATAAAGTTGGGCATTTATAAAATCTTTTTATTACATTAGAGCCAGCTGAGAAGTTTGATAGCATTTCACAATAAATAATAATTGAATAACGCAGAAGCTGTTAGTTGTAGACCCATAACGCATTTTATTGTAATTAACAATGAATTAAGAATAAGAGAGTATTAAACCATGTTACATTTAAAAAATTGAATAAAATTACGTTTATCAGTAAAAAAAAATCAAAGTATTTAGAAAAGTTCAATAACGTAATTCCGCAACGATGTTATAATGTTACTGGTGAAGTTAAAGAATGCAGATGAAATTGAATCTTTGAAGGTTTCGAATTTTTTCAAAAAGCAGGCGATTTTCTAAAAAATTATAAACTTTACGATCACACTGTATAAAACTATAAATCTATCCAATTTGCGAAGTAAGACGACACTTTTTGTTGCAAAGATTGAGTTTTCAACATTTGAGTTACCTATTTTAAATTATAATTATTACGTTTGTGGTATAAATACAATCGTTGCCAAATTTTACATTGTATCGAGTGATCAAAAGTAAATATGTCAGTTGTAGTTTTGCATTTTTACAAATTTTAATCTTTAGAAATCTCATTATTGTATTAGTTTAAATTTCAGCATTATATAACCCATCTTACAAAATCTACGTTACATAATTAATTAATTATATCAGTGTTACATGATCAAACATGGCCGTCTGAGACCAGAACCATAGAATAAACTCAAAATACTGCGAGATACAGAGTGTTCTCATGAATATGTGAATAGAGAGCAGTGTCGTTATTTGTAGAAATTACCTAGATTACCTTTGTGTCCTAAAATAATTTTTACTTATACATAGCGTTCAATAAGAACGTCACATGATACTTTCTAGTTTTACAAATTATAAATGCTCTTTTCCTACTAATATTTTGATATCTTCCTACTCCTAATTATTTGCTTATTACAAAAATACGGCTGTGCAAGGTCTAAACTTAGACGATACGGAATTGCTTGCTGTACAGTATTTTTCAACTTCTTATGGATTTTCATGATATTAATGAAAGAAGGTTTTGCTGTTTCGCTATGACATAAATAAACTTCTTTAATAATAGGAATTGAAACTATAGTCAGTTACAACAGAAACGCAAATAATATATTTTTTTTTATTTTTGTAACCAAAAATCATTTATCTACTATTATCAGAAAGTATAGAACAAACCAGTCTTGTCTAAGATTAGTAGATTTTTTCTTTACTATACTAAGTAATGGATATTTAATCGCATTTAATTTGTAGTCTAGTCTAAATGTTACTGCATTTGAAAAAGTTGTTTTGTGTAAATTGTAATACAGAACTTATTTCTGAAAAATATACTGTTATCCTAATAAAATAGAATATCCAACTAACGAAGAAAGTTGCAGTTTGAAGATGCATGCAATAAGCCAAGAACAAAATAGTTCAAGACAGATTCGCTTGTATCTGATCGTCAAAATATAAAACCAATTCAAAAAGCATTTTTCAAACATATAGAATTTGTTACAACAGTTATTGATAATTTAGAAATCTAGACTTCCAGAAGTTTACTAGAAGTCATCCATTAATGAAGAATATTTTGGGTCTTCGCGTTTTTTGAACTAAAACAAGAACCAAGCACTAAAACATAGATACTGTTGAGAGTTCCCTACAGGATATTGGCAAAACTGCCAAAGTCAGTTGCTTAGCCGGCATAACTAACATGCAAACCAGCATGACGGTTTGTAGCACACTTTGTATAAAAGAAAACTCAAATGTAGTCTGGTATTCAAGTTCTAGTAACGATGATTGCGCTATTTTTTTTCATCAGCAATGGTTGTTCCCAAGTAAAAATAATTTTGTCCCCGGGATCTATAGAAACTACCAAAACATATATATTTACGTTCGGAAATGTTTTACGGTGATTCTAAACTAAAACTTTTGCTATTGGTGTTAGCAGGTTATGATCTATCGTTAAGTCAATATTCTATAGACTTTGAAACCCCCTTAAAAGCGTTGAGGGTCTAAGAAATCTTTTTACTATGTACTGGATCTTTTATGTCTAAAAGATGAAAAAAATAAAATAAATGACCTTTAACACTTTTGCAGAAATCAATTACAGCAAAAAAAAAGGCTCAGTTCAGTAAAAATTCTATTTTGCTCAAGAATAATTAAAATTGCCGCATTGAATAAATGACACTTCTTTAAAGTACTGGAAATTTACAAATTGGACCTATAACCCTTGGCAAGAAAATATTAGTTGCAAAAAGGCGATTGTTTCCCTTTCCGCTACTTATCCATGATAAATAGATAACAGTTAAACTTTGCAAAAAGGCAATAATTTAAAAAGACTACCTGTATATAAAGCGAGGTTATTAGTTTAAATGTGTCTTTTCCTCACACTAATTTTATCGTTATCTTTTTCTTTCATTACTGTTCTATGCTAGTGTTATTGAACAGGCCACTATAGACAAACTCTAATTATAGTACAAAATATTTTCTACATGATCGTGTAAACCAGCATTTGGCAAACCTTTCTCTCATGCGCTTTTTCTGCAAACGAGAAAGAGAAGTTATGTCAATTCTAAAATGCAAAATTGTGAGTAGAATGTAAATATACTTAATTGATTTCGGAAATGTCTGCTTGGTCAGTTTGTCTTACTTCTTTTAAATTCTTTATTACAGATTGATATTAAAAAACATTTGTGGTCAATTATTCCAGTCGAAAAAACATTGTCAGAATGTCTCTGTTGCTTTTCTAGGCCAGATAGACTCTATTAAGAGAAAAATGTAAAAGCACTTTTCCTGGGTAGGGCAAGAACCATATCAAAAGCCAGTACTTTACTAAAAGGTTAATTTCATTATTTTTTAGTTTGCCCTACTTTAAACTTAATTGGCAGACCCATGTTAGTTTAAACCAGGGAAAGGTTTTTAAGGTCAAGAGAAATGCAAAAATGACTGCATATATGTATATGTTTCAGGTTTGTGAAGATTTCCTAATCAATTCTGTAATCGATTTTGTAGTACAAAAGGTTAGATTATATAGAATGATGAAAGAGGTGTAGAATAACTATTTCTGGTAAAATTTTTTTTTTTTTGAGAAAATCCTCATTCTTTCTGCACCTTTTAGGAGATGCAGATCATCTGTAAAGTTTTGACGGCTCGATATCGATGGGTGACATTTTCAACTTTGGTAAATACATTATGCCGTTCTTCACAGCATAGTTTGTAAAGCTTTTAATTTTTTTGTACTGCGATATGAATCTGAATTGAATGGGACATGACGTACATTGAAAAGCAAGCTTTCGTTAGTCAACATTCCGGGTCGTCTGTTGATAATTTTATTATCGAGAATTCTAAGGTGTTTAGGACAATTCCATCATATGATCATACCAATTTCTTCCATCATTCATTTTTCAGAAAAACCTTGCATAATTGTTCTCGACATCAATAGACTACTCATTATACAGGGTGTTTCTAAATAATTGAGAATTAACCAAAACAGCAATTCAAGAATCAGCATCATTCTGGAAAAACTACAGATGGTCACCTTAGATATAGCTTCTAAAAGATTAACCTCATAATGTATTTCTTTAATATCACTAATTTCTTTGTTTGGTAATAAAGGCTCTCTTGTGTCATACAGCTAACTGTCACCGTCTTCAAGTAAAATGTCGATGAAAAAAGAAACGAAAAATACGACAGTTTGAGGTTAGCTCTCTGGGAACTATATCAATAGAAGCTATAACTAGGTATAGAAACTTTTGAAATAAGTCCAGAAATCGCCCGTTCAAATATTCAAATCATTTATAAACACCCTGTATAATCTTGAAATAAACTAAATGAAGATATTATCCTGTTTCCTTACGGATGGGTATAGTTTTGACAGAGTATTATGATAGTAATATTACTCGTGAATCAAAACTTATTATTATTTACTTTTGGCAGTTAAACTTATTTATGATTTTCAAATTCTCTAATAAAAATATCAAGCGTAATGTCATTCAGATTTATTTTTGTATTCTGTAAACTTATCAAAATAACTTTTTACACAAAGAACATTTAAAAATCGTTCGTCGTTCCGCTCGCACGCTTCAACGAACCAGATGAGCGAGTGCCAAAGACGGCAAACGTGCCCGTGCCGCTTGGTCTGTGGGTAGGGAAGTGGGATGGAAAGCGCGAAAGATTAAGCGGCTACGCCAAGCGGGAACGCGCGTAAATCCAGAATCGCTCCATCACGTAGAGCGGGTTCATATGACGCCACCACCGCCACCGCACTCATAAAAAAAGTAATTTTTTACACCTGTATATTGTACATGCGGCGACCTAGTTCATGTTTTACAATCTCCCTGTCAAATCAAACTGGTAAAAGCTAACCGAAGCCGAAAATGTTGAAGCTTATGTTAGTACGAGTGACCACACGCCCACTCGACTAGCTTTTTTATGGACATGATTTTTATTTTGTTTTTATGTCGTTACTGTTATCTCCTGAAATATGACAATAATATTGAAAATGTGAATCGGATCAATTTTATGACCACTTTTCATTGCAATTCGTAAACTTTAAAATGAGATCGACGAAAGAAATGTTTCGCTCCAAATTATCAGAAAAGAAAACGTGAAGAGTTCACATTCCGCTGTTACTTTTCTCGTGGACGTGTTCCAGGTTCTGCCAGGTACTATTGAAAGCACTAGCTGTAAACTAAAATAAGTTATTACCTGAAGGACTTTTATTTCGAAATAAATAATGTATTAAGAAGAAATTCAATAAAACTATATATTGGCTCTTATAAAACTAAAACAAAATGAATGAAGCAATGGCAATTTACTACACTGAACAAAAAATTAAATTTATTCCTTTTTCCATTCTTATAGCAACAAAAACGAAATATTTTTTGATTTCTATGCTTATCGTTCCTTTCGAGGTTTAAAAGTCTTGAAAATAGCCCAGTAATTTAGACATTTAATTCATATAAATTTTACCGTTTGCTCGTCAAAAAACGCAAGTTTCAAAAGCAGCTTGCAAAGCGTTAACGGATCGCCATAAATCTGATTCTGGCTTAAAATGTTCAAGTTAACATCAATAATGTTCTGACCCATAACGATTAATTCTTATTTATTGGAACTATCTTTAACCACATCAAAGCAATAAACGCAGTAACTTTTTTAACAATCATTTGAATTTTCATATTTCTAGAATTTAAGATGAATTCAATGACAACACCTATAGTGCGGATAGGCAGGTAGTTCCTTCTTGCTTCAAAACATTTTTGTCCATGCTCTGTATATCTAACAATAAAATAATAAAGGGTTTTCCAATAAGAGGTGTTATTTTGATATTCAAAAAAAAGTGCCATTTTTTAATATAAATGATCGGATGTTTATTTCATTATAAAGAGGAAGGTATGCCGTTAATAGTGGAAAATAACATCAGGCAAATGACCACCACGACCACGCTTACAGGACAATATCCTTTTCATGAAATTTTCCATAACCAAATCGCAAAGTGGCTGCCCTATGTCCTCGATAGCCTCACGAATTCCATCTTTGAGGTCTTGAATCGACGCTGGGCTGTTGGCGTAGACCTTCTCTTTCACGTGGCCCCAAAGAAAGAAGTCGCAAGGTGTTAAATCACAAGATCTCGGTGGCCAATTGTGATCACCTCTTCGAGAGATAACACGGTCCGGAAACTTTTTCCGTAAAAGATCAATGGTTTCGTTGCTTGTGTGGCACGTAGCGCCGTCTTGTTGAAAGTAAACGTTGTCCAGATCAATACCATCCAATTCCGGCCATAAAAAATCGTTAATCATCTCTCGATAGCGCAATCCAGTCACCGTAACTGTTGCTCCAGCCTCATTTTCGAAAAAGTAAGGTCCAATGACTCCGCCGGACCATAAACCGCACCAAACAGTCACACGTTGAGGATAGAGAGACTTTTCAACAATAACTCTTGGATTTTCTGAGCCCCAGATCCGACAATTTTGCTTGTTGACGAAGCCACCGAGGTGGAAATGGACCTCATCACTCAAGATGATTTTTCGATGGAATTCTGGATCATTTTCATGCATTTCAACGACCCAATCAGCAAAGACACGACGTTGTTGATGATCGGCCGGCTTGAGTTCTTGTGTTAACTGGACTTTATAAGCCTTAAGACCCAAATCTTTATGCAAAATACGGTGTAATGACGTTTGTGGAATGGCTAATTCCAAAGAACGACGAGGAATGGACAAACCTGGGTTTTCTTTAACACTTTCGGCT
>VTPC01001975.1:0-50850 GCA_011009095.1 Ignelater luminosus
AAACTTTATTCGCAGATTATAAGAAACCGTGATATTTATATTTGTTTGTTGACGAGAAAACCGGATCCACTTCCTTCAAACAAAATTGTCCTGACGCTTTGTAAAACAGTGCTTTATTATGATAGAAGCAAGTCCAAAATGCATTCTTTTTCCATGCTTTGTAAAATTTTCTTATTAGAATAGATCATTTCCAAGACTATATCTACATGATTAATTTAAAAAAACAGAAATTGAATAATGACTTCATTATTACAATTATTGGAAGTCAATGATTAATGTAAATTAATAGCTATAAAGCAATCTATATTTTTATAAGTCAATGGAATTGCAACGATCTCATTTTGACATCCTCTTTTTTGACAAATCTAAAGAGAGGTTATGTTATATAATTCGTATATTTACTTCACATGAAAGTGTAATATATCAGCCTTTTTCTGAAGTTTATGTGAGAATTAAATTAAAACATAGGTAAGATACAGCATATTTAAAACAAATTTGTTATATTCTCAAATATTGTAGGTAAATGTCATTGCAAATTGGAAAATTAATTAGTCGATATTCAATAGTAATTTTGCTTCCTACTTTTGTAGCAAGCACAATATACGTTGACTATAATTACACACAGAAGTGGAAACAGCGAACATCACAGTCGAATAACTAGAGAATAATGGGATTACCAAAGTCACCAATTTTCTGGGCCCTTCCTTTCGTTGGCTATGCTATTGGTTGGTATTTGGATCGTAAAGAAACTGAAAGGATGACTTTATTTAGAGATAAGAGTGCTCTTTATGGACGACAGCTTCGATCAGGTGAACAACCTTCGTGGCCATAATTATTATTTCTTGTTGAATGTTAGTAGAATAAAATAATTATAACGCATGTAATTTCTATTGTAATTTTATTTTAAAAAATAAAAAAACATTAAATAAATGGTTTTAACTGTTTATTCAAAAAAACAAGTATAAAAATATAAATTTTACAATGGCAACGTTATAGTACTGAAAATAAGAATGTGATATTTTGTGTACAGGTAAATATAATTGCACATTAAACTGAAATGCAAGTCTTGAAGGAAACTTTGATTAGTAAAACTGATAACTCATAGAAAACCTAATAAAAAAAAAAAAGTTACGTATTTGTATTAAACTATTTTAATGTGCAATTATTTATTTTTCGGAAACCATTTAAAATTAACATAAAAATGCCTTCTTATTTAAAATATTGCTAAGCACTTGAGCTGTTTCACTGAGCAACATGTTCATAATATCCTTAGTAAGTTCATCTTTAACAAGCAGTTCGTCTCGATCATAATTCGTCCATTCTGTTTCTTCCGCTTGACACTCAACTACTAATAACTCATCAACATGATCTCGTTTCTTTCCACTCCATTTACATTTAGTATTTTCTGTGCTCTTAATTGTTTCGTAACCTAACCATTGCTTCACTTGCTTGACAATAAATCTTTCTAATTCATCCCTATCGAAAGGTTTTCCCATTGCTAATTTATGTTGTTTAGTTAGACGCATCCACGATGGACCAGTTTCAGTTTCAAATTGCTTATAATGATCAATTGCAGCTTCTTTACATAAGTCAAAAATAAATTCAAAACATGTTTTTTCAATATTATTTTTGGTTTGCATGGTTTTTATATCTTCTGAAGATAATGTAACATTTTGTAGATCTTGATTCAAATAAGCTTTATGAAGAATATCTGCTATGGATGCAGCGATAATAGCTACATGCTTTTCAGAAGCAGGAAGGACGCTTTCAGCTGTGATTGTTTGTGCACTAACTGGTGGTGTGTATGGAGGCGGTGGCTTATTTGGTATTTCTCTGACGTATAGGTATGGTATGTGCTCTTTTTGTTGCTGTTGTTGTATTTCTTTAATCTGTAAAGACATTAATATTAGTAAACTGAAAAAAATGAGTATATTGTGCAAAATATTTATTTAATGCAGATTAGCATTTCAGTGTCTTATGTTGGAAATTTAAAAAGTGAAGACTTCAGTAAAATTTCATGAATTCTTAAAAAAAGAGAAATTTCAATTTTTGGGAATTTTCAGATTTTATTTATTTTAGAGTAACGAAACAAAATAAGGACTACATAGAATTTTAAAATGGAAGCCAGATTTCAAATACATCAATTTCTGTAGATTTTGAAACTTGTTCACTAAAATCAGTTTAAGTATAAAATGAAGGCAGGCTTAAAAGCAAGTTTGAAAACCATTCCATAAATCCTCAAGGCAGGGCTGCACAAAATTGGAACCAAAGATTTCAAAACTCTGGATTTTTGTAAATTTAATTTTATTCTGAGAAAAAGATTGTGATACTGTGAGCAAGAATTTAAAGAAATCTGAAAGTAAATTCAATACTGAAATTTTCAAATGTCTCAATTTTCATCAACTTGATGACTTTCTCTATTAAAATAGATTTATTTGTGTAATGAGGATAAATTAAAGCAACTTTTCAAGTCAAATCCCTACATGATTATGGTTTGGCTGCTCGGAATTGCACTCAAAACTTTCAAAATCTCAAATTTTGGTAGCTTGATTGCCTTCTGTACTGAAGTACATAGATTTACTTACATAATGAAGACAGGATTAAAGGGACCTTTTAAGACAGACCAGTACATGATTAAAGTTTGGCAGCTCAAAATTGCACAAAAAACTTTCAGAATAAAGAATTTTGTTAACTCAATGACTTTCTTTCTGAAAATAGATTTACTCATGGAGTGAAAACAGAATTCAAAAGAATCTTGAATGTTGAGCCAATACATGGTTGAGGTATGGCTGCTCAAAATTGCAACTAAAGCCTTTGACAATCTCAATCTTTGTAGACTTAATGAATTTTTTCTATTGAAACAGATTTACTAATAAATTGAGGACAGGATGTAAAAGAATCTTCACTATCAAATCAACATATGATTGAGGTATGGCTGCTCAAAATTGGAACTAAAGCCTTTGACAATCTCAATTTTAGTAGCCTTAATAAATTTTTTCTATTGAAATAGATTTACTGATAAATTGACATTAAAATGCAAAGGAATCTTGACTGTCAAATTGATATGTGGTTGAGGTATGGCTGCTCAAAATTGCAACTAGAATCTTTGAGAATCTCGATTTTTGTAAATTTAATGAATTTCTTCTATTGAAATAGATTTACTGATAAAATTAAGATGGTATTGAAAAGAATCTTGGATGTCAAGCCAATACATGATTGAAGTTTGGCTGCTTAAAATTTGCACTCAAGACTTTCAGAATCAAGAATTTTGTTAACTTGATGACTTTCTCTCTGAAATAGATTTACTCATCCAGTGAAAACAAGATTCAAAAGAATCTTGAATGTTGAGCCAATAGATGGTGGAGGTATGACTGCTCAAAATTGCAGCTAAAGCTTTTGACAATCTCAATTTTGTAGACTTAATGGATTTCTTCTAATGAAATAGATTTACTCAGGTCAGGATTCAAAGAAATCTTGACTGTCAAATCAATATATGGTTGAGGTTTGGCTGCTCAAAATTACAACTACAATTGAGAATCTCAATTTTTTGTAGGCTTAATAAATTTTCTCTATTGAAGTCAAGTTACAGATGGGATGAAGTTACGATCAAAGAAATCTTGAATGTCCAACAGATACATGGTTGAGGTATGGCTAGTCAAAATTGCAACTAGGACCTTCAAGATCTCAATTTTGTAAATGTAATGAATTTTTTCTATTGAAATAGATTTACTGATAGATTGAAGCTGAATTCAAAAAAATCTTGATTGTCAAACTAATACATGGTCATGATATGGCTGCTTAAAATTGCAATCAAAGCTTTAAGAAGTCTCAGTTTTTTAGACTTGATTACTTTCTCTGCTAAAATAGATTTACTATGGAGTGAAGGCAGAATCTAAAGGAATATAAAAATTGCAATCATGATATTGCTGTTGACAGTGATGTTCAAAATGATTATACCTAATTGCCAATTATTATTATTACCTCTTGTTCTATTTCTAACTGTTTCTTAAGCAATTCCTCTACTTCTTCATTGCTATACAGTGGATGAAGTGGTCTAAATACCGGTTCAGGTTCATCTGTTGGGGACCCTAAAAAGACACAGATATAAAAATTGAAACCAAAAACTGAAAACTAAACGTATACCTGAATCTGAAGAATGTTCTGGTGAAGCAACATCATAAGCAGTTACATACAAGTCTTGCAATCGTGGACTTTTATCTTCTCTTGGACTGGAAATGTTAGCATCAGCAAGAATTTCAGACACTCGTTTCTTGACATCAAAATGTCCTTCTTGAGGACCTTTCTTTTGTGGAACTTCTTTTTCACTCTTCTGGTCTTCTAATGATTTTTCAGTATCTTGCTTGATCTTGCTTTCAGATATATCACTATGAGATTTTTCTTCATTTTCAATGATATCTTTGTCAGTCAAGATACCACTTGACTGGTTGGAGATTGTATCTTCATCATCTTTTTGTGATTTTTTATTGTCAATAAAGCCATAGCTTAATAAAACAGGAGATTCTAATTTTCTGCTTGTATCTGTAGAAATGTCTTCAGCTTCTTCTATTTTAATGTCAGCTTCTTCTATATCACTCTTTATGGTAATTTCTTTATCATTGGAAACATTTTCTTCGGTTGGTACTATTTCTGAAGATTTATGCTGTTCTGCTAGTTCATGAAGATCGCTAGTTTTATGGCTTTCATCTATTATGCTAGAATGTTGATCTTCATTTTGCCCACTAAGCTCAGTCTCTCCAATGTGCTCACTCTGTTCCTCTTTGCTTATTTCATTGATGATCTGATCACTTGAACTAATTTCTTCTTCATTTGTTTTGCTTATCTCAGTATGTGGATGTTCTTCTTCTTGTTCTTCAATTTCTATTGATTTAATATGTGATTCTGCTTTACTTGTCATAGTGTCTAAATGTTCTTCTTCATTAACCCTATTATCAGATTGCTGACTTTCTATTTCGATAGATTCCTGACCATCATCTGTTTTATAGGTTAGATTCAAGTGAGTTTCAATTGTTTTAGAATGCAATTCTTCTTGCTGAACGTCTTCAATTTCATTTGTTTTATTAGGTGTTTGTTCACTTACTGTTATCTCATCAGAAGGATCTTTTTTATTTTCTTCTTCTAACTTGACTTTATCTAATGACACATCTTCATCATATTTGTGATTCAAATCTTCTGTATTCTGAATTGATTTAGCTTCTGAGCTGGTCTTAATATCTTGTGCATCAGATATAATAATAATACTGTTTTCATTTTCTTCAGAATGTACTATTTCTTGTTTCTCATCATTCTCAATATCAGTAGAAACATCTTTACTGGTTGCATCTTTGTTAATTTCAGAGTTTTCCGTGGGAATTTCATTTATCTGTTTATCACTATCAATATGATCAGTTTTATTATCAAGTTCATTTATAGGAACAGACTCATTATCTTCAATAATTTGAGATTCTTCCTTCAATGTTGAATTTTGATCTATAATTTCTGTTTTACTTGATGGCTTAGATATTTCAGCTATTGTTTCTGGTTCTACATCGTCTTCATTATCACTTATAGAAATTTCATTACTAGAATCTTTCCTTTCCTCCTCATAATCTGTTTTTATCGAATCAACATGTTTATCACCTGACAAGAATGATTCAAAATCAGACGTATAATCTGTAATATGGCCATCTTTACTTATTTTCGTATCATTTATCACACTGTTATGATTGATTTCTTTAGATAAATTAAATATTCTAGATTTATACTTTTTAGATTTCTCACTAACATTAGTATTACTACTACTACTATTATTACTACTTTTTGACTTTCTTTTACTTTCTGTTAAATCTGTCACAAGATTACCAGTAACATCAATATCTGTCTTAATGGCACTACTATCACTATCACTATACTTTCCACTCTTTTTATTACTTCTATCCAATGAATACTTTCTAGCATCTCTGCAGAATCTTTCCAGAGAAACTTTCGACATGGAGTAAGTGACTTGATCATTGAATTTCTTTTCCTCTCGACCCGTCATATTGTACCACAATAGATTTAATTGGGAACCTTTAAATTTGTGCTTTTCTGTTGTTTGCTCATCTGAAACCATATTTTCTGTCGTTACAGGCGCTTGATTTATAATAGCGCTCGCCGCTAATTCTAATTCTGCAATTTTTCCTTCTTCTTCCAACAAACGCTGATGCCATTGCAATAATTCTTCGGCAGCCTTTCGTCTCTTATGAAGAGCTGCCTCTCGCATCAACAGAGATCTGAAAATTTACATAAAAAAAAATTTATACCGTCATAAATATTAAATGTAATGATTACAAGTACACGTGTGTGTACGTGTGAATTATCAAGATTTAAGTAAGCTACATACAAATGTTTACAGAGAGAGTGACACAAACGAGTGTTGTACAACTAATAACACAGCCTCCCACTGAATGAAGTAGTGACTAATTTTAAATATATATATATTTCCTTTCCATAGGAAGCTTCCTTTAAGAAAACATAGTTTTGGATGTGTTCCAACAGGATATCTAATATTAGGCAGTTTGTTTTTAATCATTTCTAATACGCCTAATAATAACAGACCCATTTACCAATTATACAACAACCGAATGTGTCTTTCAAATTAGAAAATATAAAAATAGATTCCTAAAACATCGACGCCGCCGACTGCGTCGACGATGGTAACCGCAAAGAGTTTTTTTTGCACTAATTTAAATAAAAAGAAAAAACTTTTAACTTTTTTAAATGGCTGATGCCAAATAATGATTCATGCTCTTGACAATAAAAGTTTTCAAAACATAAAAACTTTTTAATTTTGTATTTAAAGAAAAATCTATTTTAAACTATGATAAAAATAGCTTAATTGTTGAAAATTATTTGTTTGGGTTTTATCAAAAAGTTATACAATCACATTTAAATTTGGATAATTTAATGGGCGCCAAAAATAATAAATGGCCAATTTAAAATTGTTCAGACACTTTAGTGGATCGCTTTATAGATAAATTGTAAACAATGTCAGTTTATTATAATTCAAGTGACACTTTAAGTATCAACAATGGTCAGAGTAATTCTTCCATGATATTAATTCAATGTTTGTGCTTTCTAGTCGCGACAAATTAAAAATGGAAGATCAATTTATCAAAATAACCGAAAAAACTCCTACAGTAATTGAGCCCAATTGGCGCCAAATAGTAATTTGGCAATCTTTTGATTCTGAGTCAACCAAGCCTTCAAATGAGCACCTGAGGTAAAATCTAAACTAGTAAATAATAGGCGGATTGATGCCTAATGCCAACCACACTATTACTCTTGCGGTGTTGATGGACTCTGTTATTTTTATTATTCCCAAAGGAAAAAATAAAAATGATAAGTTAAAAGCAGAAAAAAGCAATTCTGAAGAAGTCAGAAAAATAAAACGCGATTATTTATTGGAGAGGTTAAGTACCTGCTACACTTTGATTTCGTTTTTGATATTAAATCAGATCAGTTACTTATTTTGAAGCTTAAAAATTATTCTTACTAAAAACACACTTTGGAAAAACATACAGAATAAACTGAAAAGAGGAAAAAACTGTCTTGTGTGTTGAAGGTTGTTCCAGCTGAAATGCTCCCATTCATCAAAAAAGGTTTACAATCTTGCAGGCTCTTTTTTCAAACAAATGCAAAATAGAATCCAAGCATCTAGGCCATACCTTACCATATGCTGCAATGAGAACCTTTCTCTTTCTGTTTTCAATCTGTTTCGACTCATATATCTGTTATTCCCTTTTTTCCAGATCTAATCTTACAACTGACAGGTCTTGATAAATGTCGTTTTTCTTTTGTCTTCTTTCACTTATGATTTGGCTTTAAATCCCAATGTTAAATAGTTCCCTAGGACATACCTAATTGATTTTGAGATTGCTTTCACTTGAAATACAGGAGAGGACATCTAAACTCAATTCATATCTTTGATAGCACCAAAGGCATCGCTAAGGCCTCTAGTAATGGAGGATCAAATCTAATCCCAATAAGACTCACAGTTAACAAAAAAGCTACTGCTCACTGCAAACTACCTGAAAAGTATCACCTTGATATCAAGCAATAGCAAAGCTCCATTCTGTCAGTAGTTTGTTCTTTGTCGCATTAAACTTTTTTTTCTGACTCAGATTGGTTAGTCTTTGCCATTTAGTTGCAAACCTTTTTCACAGAAGAAGATTATGGGTATTAGAGAATACTCCAGCTACCAACTTGTTAATATTCACTTCAAGTTCTTGCAGAACCTTGTCCCTAGATCTACAGGACATTTCTTTCAAAATTGATAGGCATATGACGATCACATGCTGTGTATACAATAAAGAAGTCTCAACGCTTAGACTCGTTTACTCACAATACATCAAGTTTAATCACCATATACTCACCATCAGTATCTAATAATTTACATTCATCGTTTCGCTCTTGCAGTTGGACTTTATTGTCTTTACCTGCATCTGATGCCGCTAGAACCAATTCTGCACTTCTTACAACTCGGCCCCTAGAGGGCGTGACTGGCCCAATCAAGCAGGGTTTGTAGCTCAGAAACTATAAGAGTAACGAGAGTTTGATTTTTGCCGATCGACACAGCTTTGCAAGCATTATAGCAAGATAGAGAAAAAGTCCGATGAAAAATCAAAAAATCCCGAAGCTTTTCAGAAAAACAGTTTGGGGGATCTGTGAACTTTACAACCCCCACCAAAACCGTCCAGATTATCTGATAAACATAATATTTGAGATTTATGTTCTGAGGGTATTTATCTACCCACTCGAGAAAACCCGACTCGATTCGACTAACTCCGCATTTTTCTCCATGGCACGCCGAGACGCCCATTCAAAAAGTTTGTAATTCGGTTAATTATGGTCCGATCAAACTGGGATTTTTCTTAAACTAAAGAGCATCATCAGAGCAATAAAATTAGGTGGGTACCAGTGACGTCCATTTGTTCTTAGGGGTCGATTAGCAAAAAAAATAGAACGTAGTTTGCCTTCTTCTGAACCTTTTTGGAACAGTAATCCAAGTTCCTAGCGAGACGTTGTCTTAGACTTTGATGCACCGTGGAATGAGGAACAAAAAAGGTTCAATGCATTTTTTAGGTCAAAAAACTGAAAACAGTGCAAATATGGACCTTGAATCGAAACCCGTTGAGCTAAAGAGACTAATCTTTTGCAGGAAACGTATTTTAATGACCTATACGTGATTCTGTAGGCAAATTCCGAATCTTTCCAAAAAGACCCTCGAAATCTGAGGGGGCGAGGAGGTGTCATTCCTCTTCTATCGTTTTTTTTTTGGGGTAATTAATGCTGCTAGCTCTCGTAAATCTGTATGCATTTCGCCTCCAAATTCGATTAAAATGGCCGAAGGAACTTTGAAGATAGAAAATCTTAAAGTTTCTTGTAAATTCGTTATTCTTGGTTTTTCATCATTTGTGCCTGAACAGTACGTCCTATCGACTCAAAGCCTTAGCCATCGTAAAAAAAAGGTAAAGATACGTAAAACGTGTTATATGCTTTTTTTTCGAGAAAGCACTCCTTGTACCCGAAGATCGGATCTGATGGTAAAACGTAGAAAAGTGCCCACAGGCGTGCGGTCGGGTGATCGATAGCGTACATTTGCAGAAAATCCACTCACCTATCCTTCTCATTTCTACGGAGATTTGAAGTTTATAGAATCAATACAATAAAAGATATTTAAAAAAAAAGTGAGATTATTCTTACTATAATATGACGTCACCGCGGACGATGCAAGGACGAGTAACGAGCTCTCCTATAAGCGCGAGCGAGTGCGAGTATATGGCTCATGACATTATTCTGAATTCTTTCTAATTTATCTAGCTTGAACGAGGCATTAAAAAAATCGAATATTTTGGATTTTGACAATTTATAACCTATACTTTCAGATCGGAAAATAAAAAATTGCAAATCAACCCTATTGAAGTTTAACTTTTGTTACAAGTTGTTCTCAAGATTGAGATTGAAAAATGATAATGGGACGGCCCCACAAGAAAATATACGAAAAATAGAATAAAAGCATTGATGCCATCTAGAGGATGGTGCATAACAAGAGCACGGTGTGTTTTTGCACGGGCCGAAACTTTCAGACCCGACTGGGAATAAACCTGATGCGGTCCAAAAGAACCCAGCAATTGTTGGCAGGCTCGAAAAGCCCGAACCGTCTGACAGGCCTAAACCGCCAGACAGACTCGAGCGGCCCGAACAAACCGATAGGCTCGAGAGGCCCGAACGGTTTGACAGTAAGTAGATTTTCAAAGTGAGACCCGACCTGACCTAAACGAGAGCTTTATAAGCCGGGCCGTGCAAAAACCCATCTGGTCCACGATGCCGTACAAAAATACTTCTTTTCGATTCAGTATGAAAATAATTCTTGACGAAAATACGAAAATAACGCCTGTTCGAATCTCGTACACTTCTCCGGTACGAAAATAGCTCGTCCGAGTCAGTACGAAAAAGATCTAGGTTCGGTGCAGTACGAGATCGTCCTCTTCGGATAACTATTTTTAAACTAAGGCCCGACCAAAAAACGCGATCCGTGCAGTCTCTAAGTGGGATTTCTTGATGACATCCAAGCAAAAACTAAAGTATAACAAAATACCTTCTAGGACTTCATTTTCCAGTTACATAGCAGGCCAGAAGTTTAAAACCACATCATAATAGACAGATAACTGTTCTAAACAGTTTTTTTGCCACACTTTAATTAGTTTTTATTTTGATGTTGAATGATCCAGTTCATTCAATAACATTTCAATGAGGTTTGATTTGGGCAATTGGGGTGCCCAGGAGATTTTGTTTTTGGTATTACAAGATTGACTTTGTGCTCTGTCTGACAAACTTCCTACACAATTTACGAACATGTTCGAAGTCATTATCCTGTTGCATAATAAAGCAATCTCCAATCAGTCTTCTTTTCTCTTCTGAAATGCTTTCTTTATTCAATACTCCATCTAGCTATGTCATGTCATCTACATTGTATCCAGACTGTTATGGAACTTCCCACGTGCTTCAAAAATGATATTACATACTGAGATGACATTTTATTTTCAGGGATTTGACAAACAAGTGCTCCTTGTACCAAATAATTTGGATTTTGATTAATCAATCCAAAGCACTTTTTAAAGCCTTCTGAGCCATCTTTTTGATGGACAATCTTTATTGCTATATCTCGGAAACTTCTACCTAAACGGTAATGACATGTTACTTGCTGCTTCCAGTTAGATGCCTTTCCATTACTGCATATAAATAACGGCACTGAGGAAATTAGTAAGTTTTAGTTACAAATCTTAAAGTCTGTAATTTTCACTATAGTGGTCTCAAACTTGCAACCTGCAGTGTATAGTGATTTCAATTTAAAATTTCTACCAAATTAAAAAGGTCCAGAAAATCTTAAATATCTGCTTATAAATGTTCTTTTATTGTGGAATATATGAGCTAACACCATCATTGAAATTTTAAAAAAAAGTTGACATCTGTTTTCGAAAAATTAACTTCAAAAACAAATGCCACATCGAAGAGAATTTGAAAGCTATAGCAGCCATTGCCCTCAAGCTCATACACATGTATATCCTTATACAGCACTAGTTTTTAACACAAAATAACATTTTATATTTTTGCCTTAGTATTTCCCAGATCTTGTCCCATGAGATTTATTTAGCTTACTATTCCTTCCACTAGTGATGGATTTAAGAATGCTCTTGACTCTAGGCACTACTTATGGCCTCTGTTCTCAGATTGTCTTCTGTTCATTCAAATAAATGTAATATGGGCTTTAAGAATTATAATAAGATAATAAACGCTCGTTTATATAAATATTATTTACTTAGTTTAAAAATTAGAAACACAAGCAGATCAAGTTCAAGCCTCATTATAACTTGCAAAGTATTATAGAAGCATCTCATTAAACATCAACTACATTTATGGCCTTTTCTTTAATTATCTCTCCTTATCCACAACAAAGGCCACCAACTGACTAGCCTGGTGCATTTCACCGTGAAGTAATGTGGATTGATTTTTAAACTGATGTTAGTGAAATGTCTTTCTTTTTTTTATCTGTGTTAGAATATAAATTGCTCATATTGATTTTAATGCCACAAATTAAAAACAAAAGAAATAATAACGAGAATTCACTTTACTCCACAAAAGAAGATAATTATTACATCCTGAAAGCTGCAAATTCAAAATGTTACTGTCAACTTTAATTTTTTTCCACTTCTGAGGAAAGGAACAGCCAGATGTATACACCTGTGTTCCAATTTGTTACAAATGAAAAAAAATTGGAATAATAACAAAACTTCAGTACGTGTCACTTTGATGTTAAGCAATTTAGAAAAAATTAAGCATCCAACATTTATATTTCAAGATTTATTTTTTTTTTATACTCAATGACACAATATCTTAAATATGAAGTATTGAAAAAAATAAAGTTTACACATAGCAAACATTTGAAAGAAATTCTTGCTGTAATCCTACTTATCAGCCAGTTTTCTGTGGTATAAAAGAATTTCTTTCAGAAAAGAAACCATGTAGAAAATTCTACATGAAAATTGCTCAAGGTGTATGAAACATCAAAATGAGACGTTTGAAATTGTTAAGGACTTGAGCATTCCATTTCATTCAATTTAGTTTTGTTAGATTATGCCCATTTGTTAGACTTTATTTTATTATTGTATAAAAAAAATTGATTAAACAGCCAGAATAGTTTGTTTTTGTCATTCATTTTAATATTCTAACAATTGATTTTTGAGTGTCATACCTTGATAACAAAACGCAAAGTCCCTTCAATTAATTTAAAAAGCTTTCTTTACTTACCTGATGAAACATTATTTAAAAGGAAGGTCCTTGTTATAAGAACATGAAAAATTTTATTTTGCAGTTCTAGCTCAAACTAGGCAAAATAATAACACATAACGCCTCCCCCTTTAATGATAGTGAATGGTCAAAACTTGAAATGGATTTTATTACTTTTTCAAATATCAAGCCACCTATACAACATCGAGCAAACTGTTATAGTGCCTTGGCAGTAAGAAGAGGTTTGAATTGCAAGATTGGATCTTTTTAAGTTCCAAAAAACTGAAAATGTTATTTTAGGTCTTTTTTCACTAATATCATCTAATTTGCTTTAAAATCATCATGTTCTGCTGAAATGTTGTGTACAAAGGAAAGGTTAGTATACCAAAAGGATTATTTTCACCTCTCAGGAAGATTTTGTAAGCTCACTAGGATTCTACTAAGAGAATTCTTGTGTGTCAGCTTAGTGAAGGAAACAATGAACTAATCAAAACTATGCAGGTAGATCAAATATTCTAAAAATTCTTGCAGAGGTCTTCTGTGGAAGAAACCCAAAAAGAGATTTAAACACCTGCCTGCAATTCTTGCACAGGTCTCAATCTGTTGAAAGCACTACCAAACCTTAATATTCTATAATTCTAGTTCTCAAAAGCCATACTTTCTAATCACTCATATTCCTTTCTAATTTGCTTCCCAAGACTTTTCTTTGTCAAAATTCCGATGCTTAGAGTCATCAATTATCTTTCTGCTGAAGCTCATAGACAGAAGATTTAGAAACATTTGATTCAGACATATCAGCAACAAAGTAGCCAAATGTTACATACTAAATTGGCGAGATAGATTGGTGTACTGTAGGAGGAAACAATATGTGCATGAAGTATAAATCAGTCCTCTGAATGAATCGTTTGTCAGATAAGATCAACTTCATGAACAACATCCATATACAGTGTGTCCACATTTCAATGCTCACTATTGTGATCTCAGAAATTGTAAGAGATATGAAGACTGTTAAATTAGAAAAGATTTGGCTGTTTTGGAATCAGTTTACTTATGCTTTTGTTTTTTCAAAAAAGTTCACGGCTTACTAGATATTTGCTAAAAACGAAATTATCTTATTTTTTTTTTTAAATAAAAAGCATTTCCCATGGCTTTAAACATACAAAAATCATTGATTTTTGTCAGATAAATTACATTTGTTATGTAACAATTGTTAAAACAAAACAAAAGACGCTTTTAAGATACTTTACTGAACATTCACAGATAGCAAAAATAATTTTTTTGTGTTTCGGAGTAAATTCTTTAAAACATCCTCTTTGCTGTTTTTTTCTATTTATGCTTGTTCCTGAGATATTTCACTTAAAAACAAATAAGATAATTTCGTTTTTAGCAAATATCTAGTAAGCCGTGAACTTTTTTGAAAAAACAAAAGCATAAGTAAACTGATCCCCAAAATAGCCAAAACTTTTTTAATTTAACCGACTTCATATCTTTTACAATTTTCAAGATCCCAATAGTGAGCATCGAAATGTGGACACACTGTATTTACTTGTTTTGAGTAAAACCCTGCCATCATTAGATGAAGCCTAGTATTGTGATCAAATTGTTCCTGTTCTGCTCTAATTTTTGCTTTTAAACCATACCAAGGTAGACAAAAGAAGAAATAGAAGCTTGGAGGAGCCATCAAATGGATTGCAAAGTTCAAAGCCAGTAACTATAGAAAATGAATATGGATAGAAATTAAGACATTCCTTTTATGAAATTTAAATTGTCTTAAACTACAGAATATCACAATCAATGAGTTTTTCTAAAGTGGCTGTTCTTGATTTGGGTAACATTTTGCAATGATCATTTTCATTCTAGAATTTAAAGTTCAAGAGCAGTCAACTGATCAATTTGAAAGACATGGTGCTAACATCACTTTACTGATTGATGCTTGTGATTTGGGTTTTTTGATCAGAAAATCTAGAAATACTTTCATGGCATGCTTGCCAATTTAAAACAATTGCAGATGACAATGATAAATGCGCCACTTCCTGTATATTTGCCTGTCAGTAGATGTAACATCCACCAATACATACTTAGTTGTATTCAGAATTCCTTCCTGTTTCATTATCTGCTATGTATTCTCACTATATCAGCAAATATATATCATTAAGAAAATTAGTTGAAGTAATAGTGTACAAGAGAAATTTAAAATATTTAGAGAATTATTTACACAAAAGAAAAACAATTCCATAAAGTATAAATGACACAACACCAACTTACCGTTTGACATGTTCTGTCCTTATTTGTGGACTCTGTATTATAGGAACACTTTCACTATTCTTCCTCGACATTTTATCACTAGTCACAATAGCTTCTTCAGTCACATGGCTAACAATCGACTGTGAATGTGAAACAACACTGACAATTTCTTCAGCAACTGAACTTCTTCTAGACATGGATGTTTCCGACCTAATAGATTCACTGTGACTTTTAATATTATAAACTTTCAAAGGTCCTGACTGACGTCTCTCTTCTTTCGTGTTTCTTTTTATCTTTGTAATCATATTGTTAGTATTCGATAATTGAGCTTTGATCATATTACGTTGTCCCCTTAGTACCAATTTACGTTCTTTCGAAGCAGCTTTTTGCATTTGCTTCAATCTGATAAAACAGAATAGATAAATACAGATGTTTAATAATAAATGATATTTCAAATAAATCACCTTTGCATTTCGTGCCTTTCATGTTCTAATTTTATCAATAATCCCCGTTGTTTCTTTTTAATAGCAGAAATTTCTTGGAGTTGACCCGAATCACGTAGATGCCTAGAAATAATACAAAGACTATTAGTTAATAACAAAAACAATCAGTTTTGTAAACATACTTTTTTTGTATTTCCAACCATGCCAATTCCCCTTTAGTACGATCAACTAAAGCTTTCTCACGTATTTTTAGAATAGTCTTTAGATTTTCTATTCTGGCATCTTCATCTTTGATGAGTTGTTCGAACTAGTGCATGTAAAACAATCAGAAAGTGAATTACACTACATTATTATTATTATTATTATTATTCTTCTTACTATAATTCTTAAACAATTTCTTATCTACCATAAAACTTTGCTTTATCTAACATTACAAATACTCTAGTACATTCTTAGAATTCCTTCAGTATTATAATTTAATCATAATGTAAATAGCACACAGAACATGTACTTAAAAAAAATATATTTTCTCTATCTATTACAAATTAACTTAAACTGTTTCTGGTTTATAAAAAAAAAATACAGTCACAATAATGGTTAGTTTAAAAATAGTATATGAGTGGAAACAACTCTCACAAACAAGTGTAGCTTTATTAAATGTGTGAAAACAAAATATATAAATATAATTAAATTAAAATAAAACCAATTTAGTAGCGTGGAAAATTCCTGGATATTATGAAAGTATATCAATTAATTTTATATAGTTTTTAAATTTTCTAAATTATTTTTATTTTCTTTACAAATTCAATCTTACTATTATGTAAATATTTATATAAAAATTATGATACACACATATGTACAAACACAAAATAAATTTATATTTTTTAAGTGTGTACAAGAACTCCATACTACCTAACCACGATGGATGTAGAATGGAAAAACAAAAATAATGGAACTATAAATAAAATATTTAAGAATTCGCCTCACATGATAGATAGATATATTATTTAATGTGCAACAACAGCAGATAAATAGAGTAAACAAATTCATCAAAATATGTCTTACACAGGGTGTCTCAAAAGGAATCAATAATACTTTAAAGGTTGATAGTAACTATAATTTTAAGAAAAAAAAATTTGTTGAGGGATAGCTTTGTTGTGATAGTTGATAGATTAGTCTACCTACATATGAAAAAGTTGGTGCATGCATAGAACCAATAAAAAAGAGTTTATAATTTTATAAATGTTTAAAAACAAAAAGCGAATGATAATCTTTGTTATCATAAAACAAATCATTTTTTCCTTATGTCATTCTGGTACCTTAATGTAAACAAAAGACAATCATTGCACACAATTTGTTTCCTACCTTAAGCTGAATGTAACAAACAATAAACTAGATTGTTTCGATATTAAATGCCTGCCAAATAAGAAGAAAAGACAACCAATACCATCATGAATCAAAGTCCCATCTTTTTACAACCTTCAGTCTTCAAGGTATTTAGAATGTGTCAAAAAAAAAAAGAAACAAAAGTTAATGGTGTTAAGGAGGACCTTAAAGGGGGAAGAGATAGATATGGGATAGAAGATCAAACAACAGTTTCTTGTATACTTATGGGACATTCCATTGTCACGTATCCAACATTTGAAGTCATTTTTCTACATTCAAAGCGCTACAGTCAGATATTGCTTATTTTGAATCGCTTAAAAATGTATCTCCAAATAAAAGGATAGATGGCACATATCCTCATAAAAAAATATTATGTATATATCAAATGTTCAAAAATTATAAGGATTTCATTACCGCGTTATGTGTCCGACAGAAAAACTACCATGTTTCTGAGTAAAAACCTTAGTTCTAAATTTTTAGCAAAACTACAACATTTAAGAAGTAATGGTAATTTTATTATAAGAAAGCAACTCTTTTAGTATTACCCAAAGAAAACAGAAATCTGCTACGTATAAAATTAATTAGAAAAATAAGGAAATGATGACGCGTCACGTATCCGACAAGTATGTCAATCAAAAACTACAGGTGCTGTGTTTTAGATGAAAAACTGTTTCTTCAGTCTCCATAGAATGTTTTTTTTTCTTGTATTTCATTCGAATTACATTTCAAAAGATGAAAACATGTGTCTGTCCATGGTTTTTTAGCTGCGATCTCTGAATTTATTTCAGCTTCTGAAATGTAAATGACTTTTGTACTAGGAACCAAAGTGGCAGCCAAATTTGCAAAATCTTGTGCGGATTGGACAATCACACCTCCACCTTAAGACATCGTCTTTTGTTTGACTAATCGTTTCAAATTGCCGCCAATTCCATCAACGACTCATTTGCCATGTGAGGTAGCAAAGTATTTCCACCAGAATGATTTGTATTTTTTGGATAGATATTGAAGAAGTCTTACCATAAATTTGTTTTTAAATTCTGAAGATGGTTCATCGCTCCATATGACACCATTTATATGAGAATCACTACAGTTGGCCATGATTAAGTCATAAATATGGTTTACAAACACAAAAACTGTGTCTTTATCTTTGCGGTGACAATCAGAACAAATTACATATGACTTACATTCATTGTTAAAAAAACTTGCAGCGGTAAATAAAGTTACACTTGATCTTCCCCATAACGCACTCTGGACTTCGTTCTGGTATTCGCAGTAATACGACATTGCAAAATCTATTTGTAAGACTCTAATGGATGAGTTATTTTTGTTATTTAAGACTGCATCACTTTGAATCCTTTTAATAGAAACATGATGAAGAAATTCGATGAAATCTTCTTTGATCTTCTCAAACAACTCTCCTGTGCTTGTTTCATGTATAATCAGCCTATATTTTTTGTCATCGGCTTTAACCCATTTTCTCCAAATAGCAACTTGCGACATAACGTTTGGTTCATTCCTGTTCTTTAAATTACAGCACACACCACAATGTTTTTCCAACAACATGAATTCAACGATACATTACACAGTATATCGTCCCAAAACTTTTGTGAATAAGTTATTTCAAGTCCTTCGAGTTTCATTGCAAAGTTTTCGTGAATTTTACATCTACATTGCTCTGACGGCGTATCTTTTAATAGTAAAACATTGTGTGATCGAAGACTACAAAATTTCGAAAATCCCAATCTTGTTTAAATCTTCCCGTTTTCGTTTTTCGCGATATCTTTTCATTCTATTTGCACTTGTACTCTCGCTTTTTCTTTCCATCACAACACACAATTAAATTAAACACAAGCACTTACATAAACTGATAAATAACTTGAGAATAACTTGAAATATAAATGAGCTATCACAAATATGTCACGTGTCCGACAAAATAACGAACACAAAATAAGTAGTCTAAAAACAATCGCGTAAATTAAATGTACCAACTATGTTACAAATACTGATGATTAATTGTGTTTATAGAAAAGACACTATTCTAACTAATCTCCGACGATGACCATATAAAGAAGTGTGTTGTTATCGTCACGTTCCCGACATAACTTACACATTGATAAAATCTCATCAAAAATATGGTGCTAACTTCAACAATAGAAATAGAAATTCATAGAAATACAAATTTAAAGTGTCTTTGATCTTTATTTATATAAATAGAGTCAAATTTTAGAACAGAGAAAGAAAACTCGCCAATTTAACATTTATCCTCTTCCAAGATTTCTACAACTTTTGATAGTAAACAAAAACATTTATCAATAACGGGGCTAACTGATGACATATTAGCAAAAACAATACTTAATAATAAAGATAACATACAGAAGTTTTACTGAATTTTGTGGAATGCCCCTTATGCATTTGCTTGTCTTCAAGGGCAGTTAGCACAGGGTTCAGAGTTGGTCACTATTTTATGTAAAAACGCACATTTTTACAAAAGGAATGTAAGAGTATGTATTTTTACACGTTATTGCGCCATTAAAGGTGTTTTTGGAAACTTAACTTATTTTCTTAATCATACAGACTATGTAACAGAGTTATTTGGGTTTTGGTTTATTCAAAAACGGTTGCACAGCCACTACGAAATGAATAGTATGTTATAAATAACTGTGAAAGTGTTGAAGATGTAGTGAGGAAATTATAAGAAACTTTGCTCATACAAACTGTAATAGCGCAACAACAAGGCATTAATAATTACTTTTCTCTAAAATCTAAATTCTAATAACCTCACATTTATAAACTAGTAGAGAGAAAGTTGTTGAGCTCAATTTACGATCGTCTTTTGTTGGTGTCGCTATTCTATCTCACATCAACTAACTTTGTCAATGCTGTCAAAAATAGAAGTGAGGTACTGTTTTCTAACCTTAGATTTAAACATTGAATTAAAACAACATTAAATAAAAAAGAAGTGCAGTTTATGCACAATGCTTGTGTGCAGGAGTAGTAATCATATGACATGGAATAATCAAAATTTTTCTCTACTGACAAATGTTTTGCTGAATTAAGTTGCTAAGTGTCCCTGAATGCACTCAAAGATAATAGCAATAAATTTCTGTCATTTACTTATTTAATGCAATTCAATTGTGCCACCACTTATTGATGCTGTTGGTTGGAGTGTCAACAAATTAGGAATGCGATATTTGCAGGTGGAAAAATAGACAACTTGCATAATACATATCGTTCTTACATTGGTTGCATAATGAATGCTACACTAACAGTCCTTAGAATATGCATACATACATGCTTTGCCAATTGGTATAATTCCAGCATCCTTAGCTATGACACAGTGTTGGATTTCAGCATATGAAACAATCATATACTTTAAGGACTATACAGGGTGGCTGAAAAATCGTTCACCAGCCTATAACTATTTTACTTTTAAAAATATGAAAAAAATGCAAAGAAAGTTGTTTGATGTAATAAGAGGTATAATATCATGCATTGAAAGAAAACTCAATGCCTACAATTTTGATTTGCCTGTATAATCTCTCAGGTCAGGCCCTTTTACATACAAAACAATAATAATTATCAAGATATGCTAATTACAACAAAAACACATTCATCAATGTTATGATAGAAAAACCAGGTTATGTATAGTAAATGATGTTGCTCCATGTTGATCTGTCTCGTGAGTTAGAGCAACAGCGAGCAATCTGGCAGTGATTTTTAACCGAGCGCTAAGTTCAACAGAACACGCAGATTGCAGTAAGAGCAAATTGAGTGGACGAATCAAACATGGATTTCACTCGTAGATCACTCCAAGACTGCTCCAGAGCAGTGAATCGAAAATACTATAAGTTATAATAATTATGCCACTATGTTTTTAGGTTAAGATAAATTCATTTCAACATTTAATAATGGTTTTGGTAAAGTTATTTCTTATCTTTGTTAAGAAGGATATACTTCTAGAGTAGAAGTAACTTTTTTGTTTAGCTTAAGTTATTATATTTACAACGTAAAATGAAATATTTATTACTCACCATTTCTAAAGACAGTCCTGCATAGATATTCCCATTAAAATGATTTTCTCTACGAGAAACAGTAATATCAACATTGCTTTCTTCTACTGAAGAAGTAAGCAAGTTCTCTTTTATTTGCGACAATTCTAAACCAGTAGTTATTGGACTAGTATCGTTCATATCCACACTATTATCCAGACCAAAGATGTCCATCTGTTCGGATATTTCAGAACCTCTAGAATAATTTATAGAAGGTATCCGAGTTTCAATAGAACTTTTATTTTCTAAAATAGGTGATTCAGTCGATATTTTAGTATCAGTAGAGGATTTATTCATAAATGAAGTTTGAGTATCTCGAGTGTGATATGTTGTTGTTGTTTTATCTTCCTGTTGCTTTCTATTGCTATTGTTGTGTAGTTCCAATAATGACTATTTGAAAGATTAATAACTGAGTTAATTACAATTTAAAGATTTATAAAACATATAACTTACCTTTTCAACCTCCATGACTTGACGAAGCGAATCATTGAATTCATTTAAAAGATGGAGTTCAGCTTCAAATTTTAAATGAATCTCGTTTGATTTTACCTTTTAAAAATAAACAAAATCATTTTTAAATTCAATCTCTATAAATTATAAGTCTACCTTGCTTTCAATAGAAGTTCGTTCACCAGGTTTAAGTAAAATGTTGGTAATAGCCTTACTATTATTATCATTATTATTTTCAGAATCAGAAGTTTGACGAGAACTTTTCAAAGAGGCACTAGGATATTTTATATTGTCATTCTCACTAGTATTCTGAGAATTTGAAATGACAGGATTACTTTTTAAAGAGACACTTGGATGCTTTAATGAAGGTATAGATGAAACAACACTAGTAAAATTGCTAGAATATTCTTGCGGTTTGTTGTTAGTTTTTTCACTTTTTTCTAAATTGATATCTAATATTTCAGTAGGTGTCTTTAAAGATATTTCTTTACTTTCAGGTTTATCAGGTTTATCAATCGAAATTTTTTCTGAAGAAACTTGAGAAACCTTCTCGGTATTTTCTAGGTTGTTCATGTAATTTCTAAAACTATCTAAGGTATCATAAACGGGTTCAATAATTGTTAATTTTTTATTAGTATCCAATTTGGATTTGAGCAATTTGCGTTTTGATTCTAAATTGGTTGTTACAGAACCACTTTCCACATTCTCATCAATTTGCTTTTGAATTGATCTTTTATGGCCAGATGAGTAATCACATTTATTATAAGCTAAAATACTGTCTCTGGCAGAAAAACCATTTTGAGCAGCCAAAGAATTGATTTTTAAATCATTTAAATTCTCTTTAGAAGATTTCGATAAGCTTTTAGATTTCACTGCACTAATATGCTCTGATATTTCTTCGCTTAATTTTGAATCAATATTTTCTCTATCAAAATTAAGTCTTTTAGGTTGTAATAATTTTAGTTTTTTAATCCTATCTGTATTAATTTTTAATTTATTATCATTATCTGTATCAGAGGAACGTGACCGTTTAGAGGAATGTTTACTATGCCTATTAAAAACTTCATGAATACTACTTTCACTGGAAATTTCAGGAATATTCTTGGATGTATCAGAATCACTTCCTATTCCATTACGAATGTCAGTTTTTGATTGTTTAGTGGATACAACAGAATTCCTCGTTAACACTAAAGGTTCTACTGCTTTAACATCTAAATTTAAACATCTATGACTAAGGAATGATTTTAAATCGGTATTTTTAAGATTTGATAATGATTTTACATTCTGGTTATTACTTTTATTAATAACATCTTCTTGATTAGAAACCGACTTATTATTAATTGTATTTTCACAATCAAGTAATAATCTCTCTACTAATTGAGGTGAATTTTTTTTATTAACCTCACTAATTGAGCTCTTATGATTAATAATTTCTTGTTTTACTTCACTGTCTTCATTTAAAGAACTCTGAATTGCTGCATCTTTTGTTGATAAATTATTTGTTATTTGTTGAACAGCTATATTTAATTTTCTCTTAACTGCATTAATAAAATTATAGGGATAGGGTGCAACAGCGGGTTGTAAAACAAAAGGGAATTCTTTTTTAGTTTCAACTGTTTGCACCTCTTTTGTTACCTGTTTTCGTTTTTGCTTTTGTTTCAGTAATTTATAGCGTTTTCGTTGTAAATACCCCCTAAATGCAGATTGAATTTTTATTGCAGCCTGATTTTGGTTTTCTAAAGACGGTCCAATCGGAATAACTTCATTATGAATTGAAATATCATCATCTAACTGTATATGTTTGGGAATGTTTAATTTAGGAATGCTACTACTTAAATCATGTAATTTTGGCCTGACTGTTATGTTTTTCATATCTGGATGAGCAAATTGCACGGATGGTTTTTGTAGTGACTCTGCTACATTTGTTAATGGCAAAAGATTCAGCCCTTTATCTTCATGATTTTCAGTTTCTAAAGATGTGTTATGAACATCACCACTTCTAGATTTTGATCTCTCCCTTTTATGTTGAACATTCTTAGAAACGAGCTGTAATGATTTTTGACGTAATTCTTGCAATTTTTGCTTTTTGGTTTCTTGCGTAATCATAGTTTCATTTTTCACGTTCTTCTTAGATTCTTGCTCTTTTTTTCTTTTCATTTTCATGTAATCCCTTACTGCTTTCCTATCATAATGTCTAATTTTCTTAGGAGATTCCTCTTGTTTTTGTTTAGGTGGAGATTTTTCTTTACGTCTCAATGTAATATTTGAAAGTACATCTGGAATAGTTTCACGCGGTGTAATTATATCAGCTACATTATCTTTAAAAACCTTAGCTTTATTCACATCTATTTCATTACTACGTGCAGAATTTACTTTAATTTCATCATTATCAATTGTCAAACCAGTCTTATAATCAGTACATATAGATGCAATATTCTGCTTTATTTCACTAAAATCTGTTTTCTTTCTACCATCACTAATTAGTTTTAATAGTTGAGATTCTAACAGCTGGATTTCTTTTCTTGTTTTCAATACACGTTCGCTTACTAATTCTACTTCGTTTTTTTTATCGCTTTTATTGGTTTCTGTTTGCATTTTTTTCGACCTGGCACACTTTTGACTAGAGAAATGTTTCCAACAATTCCAGTTACAAAAAAATCTAAAATGTAATAAGTTCATATGTAAGCACAATAAAAATTGTAATAAAAATCTTACCAGACCTCTGATGTATTCGGCAAGTTATTTGTTATCAATATTAAAATTTCAGTTGAAATTACATTTTTACAAAGTTTTAGTTTCATCTATTTAATATCCCATTGCATCTGCACTGGAATAAATTATAAAATATTTAAAATTATAATTTTAAGCTGCATAAATAACTAATTAACCGTTATTTACATAACCTTACTTTTTTTTAAATTGCAATAAAGATCAATGAAAATGTTAAGCTGGATAATGTGGATATTAAGAATTTAGATTGTCTTAGTATTTACCTTCGAAATAGTGAAATATTTTGGCTGTTGAAAAAGGAACACAATTTAAAACTGTAATAAATCGGTTTTTCTGTTAAACAGAAGTTTTAACGAACTGTCACTTTCAAGTTTTAATTGTTACGAGTGCTATTGTCCCTACTTTTGTGCATTTCCTATAATAGAGGCTGCTGTATTTATACCGAAAATGGAAAATTGAGCAGCAGACATCCAATAAGCATTTTGTCCATTTTTACAATTTTTGGCAAAATGAGAAGAACTTTACCTCTTCAGTTATTAACCGTAAACAAAAAGTGAAGTGACTAAACTGAGGGGAGAATTGTCTAATACTATTAGGAAAAATAATTATAAAAGTTTTCGAGGTCATTTTTGGAAAAATAGATAGACAAAAGTCATTTTGTTTGTCAAAGATCGACAAAATGTTTTTGTTTGTCTCAGGCATGGAAATGAATGGAAATGTAAAGTACATTTAATGTCATCAAAAAGAAAGCAAACCTTTACTAGCGCAACATTACAAATACTACAGAAAAAAACAAAACTATAAACTTATAAACGGCAATTATGCAGAATGCTGGTCCCACACTTAGACACTTATAACTTCCGTTATATGCAGTTTCTATGGAAAATGAGGACAATTTTGCAAGCTTGAGGCTTTAATAAATGCAAATAAACAGTTTGATTTCTTCTTAATCGCATATATAAACGAAAATTTCGATGGTAAAAGTGCACTTGCTTTTTGTTATTGACACGTCCGTCCGCCATATAATGTAAGTCGAATGCTGCAGTGGGTCGAAAATACCCTGCATGCCGGACGGACGTGTCAATAACGAAAACAAGTGCACTTTTACCATCGAAATTTTCGCTTTTATACCCAATTAAGAGAAATGCAACTTGTTTATTTGTATTTATTAAAGCCTCAAGATTGCAAAGGTGTCCTTGTTTTCCACGGAAATTGTATACAACAGGAGTAATAAGTGTCTAAGTGTGGGACCAGCATTCTACATGATTGCCCTTATAAACTCTATTACATAAACACAAATTATTAAATTTTTATGCCCCCATCATCCTCGTTACATTCGCAAACATGCTCAAAAACATCCTCATCGTCATCCTCGTTTTGGGAGTTAGTATCTTCATGACTGTTGATATCGGATGGAAACACAGCAAGTAACCACTGAAGTTCTGGGTCCTCACGCCAATTTTCTGTTGCTAACTGAACAAGCAGTTTGTGCAGGCTTACTAGCCTTTTATGTTTAATTTCATGAACCAAATTTACTTCAAGAAACTTAATATTGTCTAGTTTTTTGCCTTTCTTTAACAAGCTAACAAATTTTTGTCCTAGATCATCATTTCGGTAGAAAATCTCAGTCTTTACCACAATTGTTTTTTTCTCTGACCGTTTAAGTACCAGGTGTATACCTATGAAATGAGACTTTCAGCTATTAGACCACAGATGTCGCTAGGAGTATTTTTAAACTGTCCCAAATGTCTTATTTTTTTCGTCTGTCATCTGTCAACAATATTCAATTCATTGTTTGTGATGTTTCATACAACAACGCATTTTTTTCGCTCTTAAAAATGTCGAATTTCGTGCCTTCAAACTACGATTTGCGGACATCGTTGATTTTCTGTTATCAATTGAAGAAAAACGCTTCTCAAGCTCATCAAATGCTTATAGAAGCTTACGGTGGACATGCTCTAAGCAGAGCACAGTGCTTCAGGTGGTTTGAAAAATTCCGAAGTGGTGATTTTAGCGTGGAGAACGAGGAACGTGGCCGGCCACCGAAAAAGTTTGAGGACACCGAATTGCAAGCATTGTTGAATGAAGATGATGGTCAAACGCAAGAAATGATGGCAGAGCAGTTGGGAGTGACCCAAAAAACCATTTGCAAACGTTTGAAAGACATGGGCATGATTTTAAAGGTCGGAAGATGGGTGCCGCATGAACTGACTGAAAGGCAGCAAGAGAACCGAAAAACCACTTGTGAAATGCTGCTCTCCCGGTTCAAAAGGAAGTCTTTTTTGCATCGAATCGTTACGGGTGTATTTCTCCAATCCCAAGCGTAAACGATCGTATGGTCCGCCCGGCCACAAGCCAAAATCAACGGCCAAACCAAATCGCTTCGGCCGCAAGGCAATGCTGTGTGTTTTCAGGGATCAGCATGGTATGATTTGGTACGAGCTATTAAAACCAGGTGAAACAGTTGACGGTGCACGCTACCAACGACAATTGGCCGATTTGAACAGCGCTATACACCGAAAACGCCCAGAATATGCCGATCGGCGTCACAAAGTAATTTTTCTTGATGACAATGCACCACCACATCGAACAAGAGCGACCCGGGAATTGGTGGAGACGTACGATTGGGAACCGCTGGTGCATGCGGCTTACTCACCAGACTTGGCGCCTTCCGATTATCATTTGTTTGCATCGATGGGCCACGCACTTTCCGAGCAGCGCTTCAATTCTCACGAAGAAGCCAAAAAATGGCTCGATGATTGGTTTGCGGCCAAAGACGGCCAATTTTTTTGGCGCGGCATTCACAAATTGCCTGAGAGATGGGTAAAATGTGTCGCTAGCGATGGCTATTATTTTGAAGATTAAATTTGTAACCATTTTTTGTTAATAAACGTTTAAAATTGAAAACAAAAGTCTCATTTCATAGGTATACACCTATGTACTATGCGTTTGGCTTCAGAAATTCTTTGAATCTTATTCATAGAACGCAAAGCATCTTTAATATTGTAAATTTTCCAGTCAGTACCCAGTTTGCGTGCTGAACCAATCTTTGAATACAACTTGTAATATTTTACTGGGTTCTTTACTACACTGCACTGTAAGATCTAATCAGCTTTTCAACCCTGCCACACACCCTATCAGCAGGCATATATGAATGGCCTCTAACTGGAATATACAATGTTATGTTCTTGATTGTGCGTGGTGCCTCGTTATGTAACCACGTCATAAGCATGTGCACAATATGGCTATTTTTATTTTGTCCGGCACAACCATCGGAAACAAATCGTATTGTCGAGACATCTTCTGGAATATTTACGTATCGTACAAAATCTAATAGTGCAGATCCAATTTTAACACAACCTCGGGAGGCTTGATTTTCTGTCCACGTATAAAATATACTGGATGACGAGTTGTAACATCGGTTACGCCAAAAGCATAAAATGAGAGCTGCTGGGTGTAGAAGTCTTCACTGATAGGAACTCTAGGCAAGCCTTGCACTTGTTGCAAGTCGAAACAGAAAGTAATTGCATTTTCTGGATTTCCACTCAGCAACCTGTAAAACTGCTTGGCTCGAAGCTTGTGAACGCGTAAGTTTGTCACTAGTTTCTGTTGTTCAGTCTTATCTTTGCTTATCGATATCTAATTCCGATGTCTCGCAAAAGCCACAGACATTCGTAGCGGGGCTTCCAAACCCGATGTTAAAATCTTCGTTAAATAAGCGGCTAAAGAACTTGTAATTTACTTTATAGTCTTTGGTTACACTATTATTATAAAGTTTGTGTAAAGTAGTAATATTCATATCAGTAGATAAATAAATTCGTCGTAATTTGGCACGACCATAGTGACTCTCTTTGCCTTTTAGAGTTGCAATCAACTTTCTAACCTTTCTCTTTTTGTCTACATAGTTTTTGGATTTCGTATCTCCTCCACGTTTTCCTGAAATGCCAGTCCCAGTTTTCATTTGCTTTGCAATTGTCTGGACCCTCTTTTGACTAACACTAAATATAGCTAGAAACATTTTTTGGCACACTTTTAGTCTACAATGTTTTGTACATAGACTGTATTCTATGAAAAACTGATGATGTTTTTGATTTTCAGTTTCGCGGCAAAATTGAATATCGTTTACTTCAGCAAGTTACATTTAAATCAATTAGTATCTTTATGTTTACATGGAACTTTAAACATCTCCAGATTCGGATCATGGTTTCCATACCTAAACGTGAGTTCAAACGGTAGAGCATTTCTTAACCTATAAAACTTACGGTCTTACCTAATTTCTTTTTTTCGTTCCTTTGAAGTTGCATTGCGTTGCCTTTTACGACTACCACGATCCAAATCACCAACTACGTGCTCACTATCCATTACAGATATTTACATACGTACGTACATATGTAATTACCTAAACAATAAATTTGTCGCGTAATCAACACTACTACAGTCTTGACACAAATTAATACATAAGTTTATGCGAGATAAAACTCTCTTTGCAAGTCTTGCAATATTTGAGTGTAAGTTTCATATGGGACAAAATGCTAAACGGTTGTCAGCTATACTGATGGACTAAATACTTTTTGTTAGAGCAAGCGCGAGGGACAAAAAGCCATTTGAAAGTCCAGGAGGTTTTGTTAGTGCAGTTTGTAAGAGACAAAATATGTTTTGGAGGTCAAGTAATGTCTAGCAAGATAGAGACGTAACATAAGAACAGTTTTTATCGCAAAGTTTATTTTTTTTTAAATGGACAAAATGCCTTTTTGAAGTCTGCTCCTCAATTATAGAATTGAGAGAGTAACCATTTCAATTTTCAACTAAAAAAGAAGAATATGGAGACAGAAGAATATGATAGAAAATCAACGAGAGCAGGTTTTTATAATTGTGCATTGATAATAATGACTATTGGAAGCAACAGAAAGGACGAAAAGACTGAAAACTGAAAGAAGAGTTAAGAAATTAATTTATGAAGCTATAACATAAAAATTTGATTCATATCTCAAACTTTGATTGGTATACCATCTTAAAGATGCTTTTAAAAAAGACAAACATTTGATTATAAAACAATAATTTATATTATACAACAATAAAAAATATACGTACACTCATATTATTTAAAGTCTACTCGAGCACATGGTGCTTCCTATCTCAGTATAGTAAAATAAAAAAATTATAAGTATATCACAAATATTACCTACTACACTAATTTCATTATAAATTAATATAAATTAATAATTCTATACGGTTTTAATGTTTGCTAATAAAATCTACAACGTGATCGTAAAGTAGGGGTACGACATCTTTGGCTGTTATAAAATCCAGATGATTAAAATTCTGGTCTTCAATTACATGAATATCATAAGGTTTCGCGTGTTCAGGTAAAGCTTCGTAAAGTTGTTCTACGTTCTGAAAAGCAAAAGTTACGTAAAATAATACTTAGACAAATCTAATTGTTTCTACCTCTTTTGTTACAACCAAATCATTTTGGGCACGTATAAAATAAGTTGGAATGCTTAGTCTTGATAAATTATAATGTGGTGGTTCGGTAGATCCATAAATGAGTGCGTTTGCGTGTTTACCATAATCATACTTTTGGAAATTACCGGTGGTGACTAGTTGAGTTAAGTGAGTAAAAGCTTTGACTGAAGTCCAATCTGGATTTTGCAAATATGTAACTGGTAGGGTTTCCTAAATTGATAAAAAAATATGTTAGTAGGTTACACTATTGATGATAGATGAATGCTTACAGGATCGATTTGTTCAAAGCTAAAACCAAACGCAAGCATCTCTGGTATTTGGCAGAGCGTCATTTGGAATGGATATGGAAAACAGATATACCTGAACACTTCAGGAGGAATGGCAAGTCTGGCGAAAACTTTTCCGTTTGTTACTGCTTGTACAATTGGCTGTAATCATACAAGGATACTTAATACAGTTACTAGAAAACAACTTTTTTTGCCACATACCTCTACAATAAACCATAGATGAAGCAAGTAATTCACCAAGTTTTTACCATATCCCAAAAATGCTGATGGAGAAAGATTGACGAAAACTCTTATTCTTTCCTGAACAATTTCAGGATAAGTTACTCCATAAATATACATAGACATCGTTCCCATAGAATACCCTATATAAATTATTTTCTGTTGCGTTACATTACTAACAAGATCTATCTGCGCTGGTAAATCATAAATTCCATATTCATGAAAACTAAAATCCCAATATTCACTATAGTCCTCTTTTAAATGTGTATGGTTTCTAGAATAGCTTGAACCTCTGAAATTTCCTAACCACACATCATAACCTTCATCTGCTAAAATAAATGCTAAAACAATTCTGTAATTTAATTTCAGTTATCATTTCAGAACTGTACTATTTTACCTAAAGATTTACGCCCTGTACTAACAAAAGAGCTGCTACTTGATGCAAAACCGTGTTGTAAAAATACAGGCTTTCGAATTTCCTTTTCAGAATCATGTTTTCCATGTGGGATTCTGAAAACGGTTAAAATATAGCCATCTTCTGTTGTTGCATAATGTGTTTCTAAAGAGTATCCATTTCTTTGGATCATCTCAGGCTGAAAACAAAAAAGAATGATTTTAGTTTTTAATAGTTTTCTTCTATTTATGTATTCTAGAATAAAAATTTGATTTCAATCAAACATATAGTTACAGATTTGTAAGGGAATTTTCAATCTGCTTATACTAATTGTTTTCTGAATTCAACCCTCATAACACACTCATTATTTCTTGATACTTGATACTTGATCCTTCGATATTTTCAACAGTATCTGTGTTTTATTTTATAAATAGTTAATTCTCCGGCAATGCAGTCCTTGTCTTGAGATTGCAATAGGGAGATAATTAGCATGTCATTATAGTCTATTTTCTTCAACAATCTTAACCGTTGAAGAAAGTTCCTGTTATCCAAAAACATTCTTTAGACTGCTAAATAATCCACAAGCTGTGCAACTCTAGAGTTTGTTGGATATTATCAATCAGATTTTATCTAAATCAAATTGTTATCTAATGCTTCTTTCTTAGTTCGATTAGTAAAAGTAAAGGAAAGGAAAGAAGGGAGGTTATAAGTATTAAACCTGCACTTGCAGTAAATTTCCCGTTTTCAATTCCCGAATTAAAGTTTAATTCCTGTATTACAAAAATGATGTTTCATCTCACAGCTAAAAGCTGTCACCAAGTTGAGCTTGACAATAACAGTATCTTTCAAGAGGAGAACCGTAGATTCTTCTTTTTACAAGTTTTCTTTTAAAAAGTTGTTATTAGTAGGTAAATCTACGTAATCTCGACGTTAACAGCTTTTAGAAAATAAACAATCTATTTCTGCATAGCCTGATTGCTAAAATGAGATTGATTGCGACGAGTACATTACTGAAACCCAAAGCTATCTTTTGGGCCATTGCAAGTTCTGTTTTAAAAAGCTATTCTATCAGAAGGCTACAAACTAAAATCGCATATTGTCAACTAAAACTGCGAATATCTTATGACCTGAAAAGCAGCAAGAGCCTTGCAAACACTTTTTTGATTGCAGTATTACCTCATACACTTTTGCATACTTAGTTATGCTAATCTCAAAAGGTTTTGTTAATCCAAATACTCCAAAATTCTTTCAAAATCAAGTTTTTAGTTTCATTCTAGTTTGATGTTCGCTGCCGTTTAAGGTAAAGATTGCATATAATTTAAAGAAGCAGAAATAAAAACCTTCGAGTTATGTATACATTAATCATTCGATTTCTAAATGAGCAGCAAAAACGAATTAGAAGATTATGTAGACAAAGGTGAGTTCTTCGAGACTATAAAGAAACTTCTTAAAACAGCTTTTCAATAAGTGGAAAATATGTGTAGATTATTCAAACCAATCACTTCTAGATCCTCAGTCTACTTTTAGAAGACGTTTAAGATTATCATCAGCCATTCGGCATTTCAGTTGTAACGAATGAAGTTTTCTTGATTGTAAGAAAGTAAAACAGCAGACTGAGTTTTGTTCTGTTTCAGTACATAGGATAAATCCACAACAGTTCAACATAAATTGTGGTGGTAGCACAAACTGCAAGTACGGAAACTGAATATTTTTCCCATTCAAACGTGACAAACAGTACTTCCATTAGTCATCCTAAACTTAAGCTTATGTTAACAGTTTTACCGAAATAACTTGATCTTTTCTTATCAATACAATTTTCTTAGTACTTGACTGACTGTCTGATGAAAAAAGTTGTTCAGAATACAGATACATTCGCTTTGACATAACAAAACTTCAAAAAGAAAAAAAGAGCGGATATAGGGTTAAAGTTGCCGCAGAGCAACTAGAGAAGGTCGTAATAACAGCCTTCAACAAAGACTGCTCTCTAACAGAAGAAATACAACCACCACGGTGTGGTAGAATGATGATCTTTCTAAAAAGAGAAAGACAGTACGCAAACTATTTAACAGGGCAAAAACGACACAAATACAGGGAAGCATTGACTGCGTACAACAAGGCTATTAGAAAGACGAAAGCAAAAACCTGAAGAAGGCACTGTGAGAAGATAGATAATAGTATGTCATACTCCAATAGATACTTTCGAATAAAATAGAGAGTGAAACAATGACGGAGTTGCTAAGAATTCACAATTATAGAAAACACAAACGACAATTGGGGTAGCACAATTCTGGAAGAACCTTCAAACAGCACAATCAAAATGAATTAGGCAGTTTCAAAAGGTATTGTCTCTTATGACAATGTCAAACGAACCATAAACTCACTTGAACCTTACAAATTTCCGGGTCCTAATGGGATTCTTCCTGTGATGGTATAGTAGGGAATAGACATTCTGTAAGATCTTCAGAGCGAGCCTAGCTATCGGTTAAATACCAACAAGATGTAGGCACGTTAGGGTGGTATTTATACCTAAGTTAGAAAGAGCCTCTACACTGGCGGAGTTCTTAAGACCAATAGATCTCATGTTTTTCAAGTTTAAAACGCTGGAAAAACTGCATATAAGAGACAATGGGCTGATTGAAAGGCTACTACCCAAGGATCAGCAGCCTGCAAGGCAAGCGTTTTAACAGAAACTGTCTTGCAGTAGGTAGTTAGTAGACTGGATAAGGCCATAAATCAAAAGAAAGTTTCTGCGGGCAACGTAAATTCGAGAGAACTTGTTGCAAGTGACGTCGACCACCTTAGTGGAGGTAATGGAAAAACCTGAAGACTCAAACCTAGTATGATACATTGACTGTACACAAGAGTGATTAGACCAACGATAACGTATGCAGCTTTAGTGTGACGGCCCAAAACGTGCAAACAAACACCAAAATCAAACTGGCTTCAAAGATTGGCCTGTTTGGGAACAGCAGCAGCTATGAAAACGACTCCTACTTCAGGCAGATATATATATGCAACACTGAGGTTCATAGACGAAAAGGAAGAAAAATTATGTACACAAACAGATTTACATAGACGCAAACAGTCAAGCAGCACTCAAGACTCTTTAGGGGTAAAAATGACATCAAAGCTCGTAATAGAATGCTCTCGTATGCTATGCACTATGCAGACCAAAATACAGTCAAACTGATTTGGGTACCGATGCGTAATTGACATGAAGGCAACGAAGAAACCGATCGGTTAGCTAAACTATCGGGTCACCCACAATCCATCTCTCTGTGAGAAATTACCTCCACAATTTGAAATTACTTAACGGTTATTTAGATTGCAGGTTATGCGGGGAAGACACCGAAACAGTGGAACATATCTTATGCCAGTGTGAGACGTTGTCTTGTCAAAGATTCGAGATATTTGGGATTGTTACAATGAACAGAAAGACTTTCGTCTCTACTCGACCAAGAACCAGTGTAGTCTCATTAAAAGCAGGCACAGCAAGATATAAGTAATACCCAGCTAGGATTTAGAAATAGAGTGGGAACAAGATAAGCCTTGAATGGCAAAACGTACTCACGGAAAAGTGCTTAGACGTAAATCAAGATCTGTATGAATGCTTTATCGATTTCAAAAAATCCGTCATGAAAAGCTATGCTAGATTCTCAAAACCAAAAATATAGATAGCAAAAGTAAGGGTAGAGAAGAAATTGAGATTCGCCGAGGTGCGCGTCAGAGTTGTGATACACATTATAGTGAAGTCATATCTCAGGGAGCACTAGAAGATGAGAGTACAAGAATAAATATCAATGGACAAGTGATAAATACTTAATATAACGTTATGCTGACAAGATAATCTACAAGATCTACAACATCTATTAGACAACATAAACACGTATAATAACGGACTCAGCTTTAACGTTAAAAAGACCAAGTGGATGGTGCTTACGAAGAAACATGTTACAAACATCAAATTGACAGTATCAAACAGGCAGTTCAAAACGGTAACATCGTATAAATATCTAGGAACATGAGTCATAAACACGAATTACCAAAATAAAGAAATCAGAGCAAAAATAGAAATTGCAAGGCAAACATTTGTTAAAATAAAAAGTACCTATGCTGTCGAAAGATTAAGCTAGACCCCAGACTAAGGATGTTATGTTGCTACATTTTTCTTACCCTACTGTACGGCGTTGAGGTCTGAACCTTGAAGCAAAGAAACATAAACAATATTAAAGCTTTTCAAATGTGGTGCTGTTGGAGACTATTGACAATACCATAGACAGATAGGGTGAAGAATGAAGAAGTTTTAAGACGCGTGGGAAAGAATGAGAAATAACAAAAAATATCAAAAAAAAGAAGTTAGAGTACTTAGGTCACATAATGGAAAGAGAAAAATATTTGTTGCTGAGGTTTATCATGCAAGGAAAGATGAAGAAGAGTAGGTAGTAGAACAACGTCTTGGTTGAATAACTTAAGAGAGTGGTATGGTTGCAGTTTCAATGAATTATTTAAAGCTGTCGTCAATAAAGTGCGTATAGTCTTGATGATCTACAATCTCCAATAGGAAAAGAAAGCAGAAGAAAAAGCAAAAGATTTTGAGGATGAGCTAATAGAGGGCTTTATTTTAAATTTGATTGATTTTGAATAAAGGACAAAGATCCATAAGATCCATATGTTGTCTCCCACAAATAAAAATTCGTGCAAGCATGGACTAACATACCTCCAGACGATCGTTTCGTTCTTGTTTGGACTTTTGTATTTCCTATTTGGAAATATTTTTATTGATTGATTTTGTTTGCATTCTTTCTTCTTAGATTTGATTGCATTTATATTGGTACTGTTTGTCATGTTTTACAAAACTGCAAAATTATTTGTTTAATTTTAAGCGCGGCTGCCTCCTGGTGTATACCCAAATGCTGTTCTTTAATCTTCAAGATAAAATATAGCACATACTCCAATTTTTCGTAATCAAAGGGTAACTGAATTATAAATTTTAAAACTTGATATCAACCTTAACGTCATTTGCCATTGACCCATGCAGTGATTTAAGAACAGGAATCAAAGCAATCTCTTTGACTACGTTTATAAAAATATTTTGGACCTTCATCTCCTGTTACTATTAGTTTTTTATAGTTTTTCCCAACAGATACAAACATTCGTTTGAAATTCTTACAGGAAACTACTCTATTGAGCCTTCTAGAATCCTGCATGAACCGAAATTTTCAAGCTGAGGATAGACTTGAAAAAAGAAAACAAAAGAAGCCTGGTAACTTCTTGCTTGGTCCGAAAAGATCTAGAGGCTCGAACAACCCAAAAAGTCCACCGGCCTGACAAGCCCGACTGATCTGACAAGTACGGCAGGCCCGAAAAGCCCGAGCTTCGTATAGGCTTCTAAAGTCTTTACAAGTTTGGTTCTCAAACGAATAATAGATGTGATATATTCACCTGAATTTTGACGAATAGCTTTCGCCAAGCCGATTGGCCTATTGGAGTACCAAAGCTACCAGTGCTGTGCTGTTACAACACGTTAGACAAAAAGTAAACAAAAGCTACTTTTGAAAAAGAAAAAGTTAAGGGAAAAGATTAGAGAGTATCCAAATTCGGTTTTTTGAGTCTTGCTTCTTGTATTCTGCAAAGGTTCGTTTGCCTCAAATCTATTGTCTCTATCTGTTTCCCTTATAACAAAATGCTTGTTGCACGATTACTTCAAGGGTGTTTTGATTTGCTGCATACATCGTGTATTGAATGAACCATCACTGACCTCTTTAACAATTATTGTTCTTTAATGGATAATTTTCCTGTTTTTGCTTACAGGTTTGCTTTTTCGTTTCATTAGTTGACTTTCGCTTAATCTTCAGTTTTTCTTTTGAATAATTTATTTTTAATTTTATTTTAATTAATTTAAATTTTTTAGTTTTACTATTTGCATAAAATAATGTTTCATAAGGGGGCCCAACGATAAGAGCCCAGGCCCACCATAACCACCCTATGGCGTCATCACTGCTGCCTATATGATAATTCAGAACGATTTCGTGACAAAACAAAGCAAGTTTTTTCTATATATTGTTGTCATAATATGCACAGTGGATTAAACTGAAAGAACTATGGCTTCCTAGGTATTTGCTAAAAATGAGAATCTTCGTATTTTTTTAAAGTTAAATATTTTTGGGACGAATATAAATATGTAAACCATAAACTGCAAGTTGTTGTTGTTGTTTTGTGGCTGAAACTTCGGGTCGCTCTTTCATTAGACTTCGTGGCTTCAACTACTATGGTCATTACGTTCTTTACAAGAATTTAATTAAAGTCGGAAGTATTACAATCCCCAGTAGAAATTTTTAGCGAGCAGTCACATGAGACCCTGATTTAATTTTTTTATTGCGATCAGATGCTTGATTCGTCGCCACCTTTAGCTGTAAACGTTAAGCCTCTTTCAGGCACTAAGCAGCGTTGCCAAGCTTATGTTTCTTTTTTTTGACTCGTGTGAAGAAATTAACTGCGTTAGAGAGTTCGCGTTTGAAGTTTTCTCATCACAATTGATTAAGGAAGGCGGCTACCTGAAGATTTTAATGCAATTTAGGGACACCCTGTATAAATCAAAATGTTTGTTTTACGTAAAGATCGTAGTAGGAACCTAGGAAAAAGATGAAAGGGATTCGTTTCCCAATTTCGCAATCTGAGTATAAACTTCTCTGCTTTTTGCCATAAATTCTGAATGGTAGGTTTTTAAAACCGTTTAGATATCAACTTGAATGGAAACGTGGAAGTATCCATAGCTACCGTACGTATTAACGATTCTAAGTTTTAGCATAATTTTTTGCCCCTTCCTATTAATATCAGCTTTCGACTCAGATTCTTGGGATTTTTTTGTGTTTCCTTATATTGATTGTTAAATGCATTTTTCCATCGTGGAGCATTTTTTTTGAGTAAAATATTTTTTTAAAACTTATTGTTTAATGTCTAAACTATTTTTATAATTGTTCTTCTCTTCAAAAGATGGAGTTCTGATATTTGTATTTTGAGAAAAGTAAACGCTGGGCATAAACTTAGTTATATGAACTTTCTTGTTATTTTTATGTATACGTAATGAAAAAATAATCTTGTCAATTAATTACAGATAATATATTAAGAATCTGAGTTGATTAAGTTGTGCTTTATATTTTTAGTGATCTTCCATCTAACAGCACGTAGATAAAAGTCTAAATAGAAGTATACTTACAAGGCGTTGGCAAAACTATTAGGGGCACCTCTAATTTTTCTTATTATTTTTTACAACAGAAAAATGAAACTTAACATGTACAAATTCAGTCATTAAAAGTTTCAAATGAAGTGCTCTGTATATTTGTAATTGAAATTAAATTCCAAGTTCAATGATACTTGTTAATTTTGTATTAAAAGTTATCTATCCGATTAGAAGGCCAAGACCACCCGCAAATGATTCTGATTTTAGAAGTTTTTTAACAGAATTCCTTTTGCGCATTAAAAGCTTCTTTAACATTAAAAATTATAATATTGATTTCTGGTTTACTTCAAATTGAGAGATTTTTAGAAAGCTCATTCTCCAAAACCGTTGACAACTTTTAAATTTTTCATAAAGAATTTTTCAATTTGATAAATTGATATTTATTTGTTCAAATCAATTAAATGACTTAAAAAATAGATAAACAAAAGGAGTAATTAATTACAAAAATAAGGTGAAGATTCTTAACCTTCATAAAAAGTTTTATCTAATTGTAAGTACGAATAAACGTCCTCAAGTGACCTACTTTCATTGTTATCAATTATCATATTAAACTATTTTTAATAATTACTATCTTTAAATTAATTTTAATTGCATTTATTATAATACAAAAAAAAGAACATATAAATAATAAATAAAAATAAACAAAGACTTACCACAGTTAGTTCATGATCAGGATTATAGTAACAATTTTCATTGTTGTCACGATCCGTATAATAATCTTCAAAGCTTGTACACACATTATTAGTAAAACTTTTTAAATTAATAAAATTATTACTAATATATGCTATTAGAACGAATGATAGAAGCATTAACTTCATGTCGAGCTTTTTTGTGAGTCCCATGATGTTTCTATTATATGCTCCAGGAAGACGTCAAGATCTACTCTGTATTTACAAATAAAACACGATTTCTGTTTTGTAATTTATCATATGTACCAAAGGTCAATGTTATTATACCCTTATAATTTATGATAACAATTTTGTAATTGGTAATTATTGAATTATATGTGCAGTTCCAAAACAAAAGTTTTAGTTGTTGACATAAAAAATTGTGTTAAATGTAACTGAAAATAAAATTATTTAATAAATTTCAAATCGACATTTAATTTAGAATAAAGAAACAAGTGCAATTAACAGAAGTTTTTAATTTCGGAGTGCCAAGTGATATATTAAAATAGTAACATAATGAATGTTCAGAAAAAAGGTTTATTTTATTTCAATAGTGCCCACGGATTGCGTTTACAATAGGTGCAATGGTCAAATCTTTGATTGTCAATGGTATCGATATATCTACCTCCATATGTCATTATTTTCTTATATATAGAGTGATTCTCATCTACAATAATAATAAACACAATGCATGACGGTGATCTCTCAATCTTAATTATTAAAAGATTTTTTACAATATCTTCTAATTTGAATTTACATACTAATTCTAGTTTTTATGTTTGGTTCACCTTGCTAGTCATTTCGCCAGTAAAATCAATTCGTGGACACACTGTATATAACTTACATACAAATAACAATAACCAATTTGAATTTATACATCATTTAAACCGTTTTCTTTTAATTCAATGCTATATTTAGAATGCAATGTAATAAATTGTATTGTCCGTTTTTTATAAATATTTTAAAATAAAAATCTAATTAATCAAGATATAAATTGTCACGCACTGCTGCAAAACTCACACGAACACTAACCGCCATTTTTCAATTATTTTTTAATTATTCACGATCTCATTTATAATCCAACTGCTAAGAATAAACAGTAGGACCTTTCAGATTATTATTTTAAACAATTCCCACTTTTTTTGTAAAACTTGCATCAAGAATAATTAACAAATTTCCGTTCTTAATGTTGATGCATTTCCTATTACTAACTAGACTCCTTCTTGCATTCTTAAGGTTTTGATGCAACTGTAACGTCTTCTTTTAAGAAGTTACACTTAATTTTTTAAGGAGCAGCGAAATAGAACATGTTCGGCTTCGTTTGTCTTTATTTAATTAAAATTCGTTTTTCTTTAAATTGCTTCATGGTATGTACTAAATTTTCAAGCAACCACAGCATTATTAATACTAGTACATATACAGTGGTGAGTAAAAGTATGAATCGATGTAAATATCTTTGTTATTATTGAGACTATTGCAACAAAATTTTGAGTTGCGGATTCTGACATGTGTCGAATTGAATAAAAAATCTGCATTACAATCCGACTTTCAACTTTAAGATTCCAGTTCGGCAACACTGGGTTTTGACATGCCTCTCCGAAAATGCAAAATATAAATTGTATTCAGTTTGAAATCTTAAAGTTTGTTTTAATAATATCCTGAATAACAAAGATATTTACAGAAATCCATACTGTTTCCCACCACTGTATATTAACTAACGCTTATGGTTATGAACCAAATTTTCCATTACAAATGGAATCTTTTCGTTTATAAAAGTTATTTTATGGAGTTAAGTTGCAAAATCTAACCTAGCGGTATAATTTAAAAACTGTGTAAGAATTGTGGAGAGAAATAAAGGGAGGTATGAGAGTAGTTTTACAGATTTGTTAATTTTATTTTGCAAGTTTAATATTAGAATAGAACGTAAGAACTTGATTAAATTGTGTAAATAGTATTAGTTAGATTTCAGAGTAGTAGATGTAATAGTGATTGCTCTAGATGTGACTTCTAAAAAGGGCACAAGGTATTGCAAGTTATTAATTGACGTAAGTACTAAAGTATAATAAAGGCCACTAGACATTTGGTAAATAACAAAATGGTCACTATTTTTATTCACGAAATATCTTGACTAATTCTGTCTTTTCTCTAATTATATCTTTACTATTCTACATCTCCACTTGAACTGAATTGCTCCTCCGTCAAGTCAAATGCAATTTATGCCGTTTAGTTTTGATGTTCAGTTCTTTCTGTGATGTGGTATAATGAGAAAAGTAGGATGTAAGGTATGTCTAGCCTGGTTGCTTTAGAAAGAAAATCTATGAAGCGGCTAGTCTTCTTTGTTGTCAATCGAGATGGCGCTCCTGTATATCCAGCAAGCGTTGTAGAAGGTGTTCTCTTGCTTCTTAGTAACGTTGTTGGTCTAGACCATAATAATCTTGATATCTGCGAAGAGGGAGGCACTTGTTAGATGGTGAAGAGTAAAAAACGCAAAAGCTTGTTTCTTTTTGAAGTGGAGTAGATTGAGACGGTCGACTTGCTTGATACCTTAGAACAAGGCTTTTGAAATTATTGGTTAGAATCTGATGAGAATGAATGTTATCTGTGGCAAAAGGAATATTATGAAAGATGTCTTCCTAGTCCAGAGGTAAGTAGGAACGAGTAGGACACCCAGAGGGATGTTTAAATTCTAACTTGGGTCTCCTTGGAAATAATATTCTTAGAATATCGAGATCTTCACGCAGAAAATAGAGTCTGGCGTTTATCGCAGGTGTTTTGCTGCCCCGAAGTAGATAAAAAAACTAATGATAAGACAAACAAAGGTTTTATAGGTATAGATAACAGTGTAGTGTACTGGTGGCAGTCTAAAATGCCTTCGCAAAGTACTAGCATGTCGCAGCGTAATTACTTAGTGTTTTAGCCCAAGAGAAGATCTTCTAAAATGTTGCTTTTAAAAAGGATTTCCTTCGTAGTTTTTCTAGGGTTTATATCAATTAAGTTAATTTACCACAACCATATTTATCGAATAGTAAATTTATCAAAATATATTAACTGAAAGAAAATTTAGCAAACGAGTTATTTGGTTTTTATATGTATAAGTCATTGCCAATCGTTATGAGAACGTAAAGAAAGGCTTTCCCAGAACAAACAATACGGTCGGGTCCTGATACAACACACTTGGTTGACACGTCAATCCTGTTATCTAGAAATTAATAGAAGCTCTTAGAAAGGACTAGTGCATGCAAAATCAAACCGTGCTTCTACGTTCCTGTCGTTTTTTTATATGCTGACACTGCATCCCTGTATTGATAAAACAACATTCAATAAACTGTCACTAGTTTGTCTTCCCGAAGTGTCGAAAGAAGATCACCTGAGTTGAGTTTGAATTTGACCTTCCATCGATAAAGCCAAGTCGCCAGATATGTGATAATGCCCAGAACCCGGTGTTATCTGCAAATTGAATTAGAATGACCGATTTGTATAAAAGGTAAAAAATATCATGGCAAAAGAAGACTGGTAGTAGCAGGGATAAGATGGAGGCTTGTGGGATGCCAGCAAAAGAAGATGTAGATCTAGAAGAGTCAATTTATTCGTACCCGATGCTGACGATGGGTGAGGAAATTGCGAGTTGTTTGCAGACAGTAAGTTCAAACACTTTTTTTGAAAAAAACTCTTTATCACAAACCTTATAAATGGCTGGTTTTGTGTATGTCGTAAAAGTTAACCAGCAGGTACCTTCCCGTAGTGAGGATCTTGGTTGCGTTTATTTAAAGTTCCAGAATGGACTCTTGGATGGACATGTGTAGATGAAAAAGTTTCTTCGATTCAAGAAGGCTGTGGCTACAGAGTTTGAGACAAACATTGTTTTCAAAAAGGATTATTTCAGTAGTTTTCCTGGGATATTTGAAAAAATCATCTAGGTCTCAATAGAACCGATTTTGATTTCCTACTGTTGGTATCAAGTCTTCAATTGCTTGAGATTGTGTAACAAAGTCCTGCAACAGCAAAGAAATCTGCGAAATAAGTAAGGAAGACAAATACGTCTAGAGGGGAGTGAGATGCCGCGACAAAAGAAAATCAGCAATAGCAGGAATAGGATCGAACCTTCTGAGCACTAACTAGTTTTGATAGTGAGTCAGTAAACTGCAAATTATTTGTATTTGTACAAGTTAAAGTGGTACTCTGACGGTGAGAAACTTCTAAAGAAGCCTCTTATGCCAAATATTTTAAAATGACTGCTATATGTCAAGGACGGTAGCAGGTCTATTTCTGTGGTTAGGATATTGCTTGCGTCCGTTTGAAGTTTTATATCAGAAACAGCTCCTGAGTGGCTATGCCGAATTGGAGCTTGTACTGAAACAGAGCGAGAGTGCAAGTTGTTGTTATAAATTCTTCCAGTCTGTCGGCCAGTACTCTTTAGAGCTTTACATAGGACGTTGAGATTTTTGTGGGGCTTGGGGAGTATAACTCGGGTAGATTTCCAGGCAAACGGAAAGTGTCCGCTATTGGAGACAGCTGTTGAAAATAGTGGTGACTAACTCCAGAACTTCTGGTGCAAAGTAGCAAAGAGAGTGGGGCAAAGCACTTCGTATCTCGATGATGTTTTTGGGTCTTTTAAAGTATTTTATATTGTTGGGTTTTATGTGTCCTAGAATAAGCTTTAGCATACCAATCCGTCTGTGGGATGAAGCCATACCACCGCCGTCTCTTTTATCCGAATGGGGCAAAGAATTTTCAAAACCATCGGTTAGGGAAATGGTTCAGAGGGTACTCTAGCGAGGATGCGTATTCGAAATTGTTTTGAGAGTCGTCAAGTAGCTAAGAGATTTCCTAGTGACGTAAGTACGAAACTTGTTCCAATCAAGGTGGTTCCAATCTAGATAAGTTCTAATGCTTTGTTTCAAGGTTATTTGACGCTATTTATACAAATTCGAAAGGTAAGTCTACACAGCTTAGTGCTAATATCATGTTTGTTACAACCTGAACCTGATGCAACCGACGACACACATATGTCGCAAGCGCCGTAATTGGCACATTATTATAATTTTGCAATTTTCATATAGACAGGAAGAAATGTAAGTAGCAAAAAAACCTTTCGCAACTCAGGGTAAGTCAGTTGTTCAACCTTCTCCAGAAAACTTTTATTCTACTAACTACAAAGTTTGAATTTTTTAGACATTAGGTTTTTTTGAATAGTTTATACTAAAATAGCAACACATTCTATTATCAACAGTGATTAGAATGATTGCAGAAACTATTATTACCTTAATTAATTTACTTATAATTAAAAAAGATATCAAAAACAGTAGTAATCGTATTGTTTATTAATATTTATCAAAACTAAACAAAGTTTCCACTTTATTGTTTAGTTATGCTTATGTAAATAGCCGAATTTCTTTTAATCTTTTATCAGTTATATATTTGTATTTCCACCCATCACACCATTTGTATTTGACTTACCCCTCTGCTCCGGTATGTAAAATTCTCACAAATTATTAGAAACAACATCACCATATTTAAATTCAAAGTTCAGATTGATTAATGTAATGTTTTTAATGTGGAACTTCATCATCAGTTCTAACGTGAATACCTACGAATATACAGGGTGATGATACAAGTATAACAAAATTGGGATTATTTAAATTATTAAAGTTAATAGCTATGGTACACGCCAAATTGTATACTCGAAAGCTTAAGGCTAATTTTTACTGGCAATGTTTAGACTAAATAAATATTTCAATGATCTAAAGACACCAATGTAATTATAAATAATAAGAGTATTTTTTTAGCATTATAATGTAAGAAAAGAAATTAATTAATGCATATTGACATACAATAGAAAAAGTAGATTAGAATAGGTTTGATAATTGTTATCACAATCCATTAATGTGTACTCATTTATCAATTTTAGTTCAGAAAAGTGGTCAGTGTTGGTGATAAAACACGACAAAAATCAAATAACAATGAATTGTTTTCTAAAAATAAGTACAACTGATGCTCGTGTAGATACTTTTGTTACAAGGACGATTCCCTCTTCACGGAAGAATGTTTTATCGTTTATCAAGTGGTTAAGGTCAACGATTTAAGTAGATTAAATTATTATTAAATTAATCATTGCATTGTTTAAAACCACTATAAAAGGGCATCAGAATAAAAACAAATATTTCTTTATTTCGTATATCAGTATTTCAGCAACTCTTCGAAGCCTTTGGAATCACTGAAACAAAAAAAGTATACGACACGATGGTACTTTAAAGTGCATAACATCTAAAAAATGTAAATTTCATTATCAAGAGATAACGGAATGACAATGAAATAGTAAATAAACATTGGGTGTTCGAACAAAAGATCACGTAAACTGAACACATAAAAGCATTGGACATTGGAAAACAGCAAATGACCTGGAACCGGATAACATACACGCTATAAAAACAAAAACTATAAATTTGGAAGATCTAAAGAATGTGTTTGCACAAATCAGATTTATAAAGTTAAAAGACAGAGTGATGACTAGGAAAGACACGAAATCGATCCAATTTTAAAATAAGATAGTAGGCGTAGAAAGCACACAAGAGCTAAATCAAGACTATGGCAAATTCAACCCATAGAATATTGATTTTGTTCAAGTCGGTGCTAGAAAAAAATTTCAAAAGTAACAAAAAAATATAAAATACCGCAATAACAACTTAGACAGCAGAAATCAACCAAATAGCAGACGTCACCAATCAAACAGTAGGATCCAAACAAAACAAACAACAAAATGAAAACGGCAGACCTAACCAAAACCAAACGAAGCAAAAAATGTTCGGAAACTGTGCTTTCCTAAAAAAAGGCCACGAGAAAAAAGATTAATGTTACATACAAGTAAGTATTCACAATGCAGATGAATCAATAAAAGGTTAATATCAGAAAACCACATTACTCAGTTAAAGTAGACATTTACGCACAGTCGGCCTGCAGTCTATTTAGAACGGATGTACAACTGACGTGTATTGAACAGAATCTGCAGATCGAATCTTCGGTCCCCAACTTTTAACTGGTTGGTAAACCTCATTGTTTCATCGCTTTTTATAATGGCAGAGCCGAGCAATAAAATGACCTTTTTAACTGAAATTACTAATTTGCATCGACAACTTCAATGTTTATGGAAAATTAAAAGCAGATCTTATTCGAATAGACGCGAAAAAAGTAATAAAGCCTATCAAAAACTGCGTTCACGTTCCAACAGCAAGTCTTTGACCCAGAAACGTTTTTTGCTTTAATTATCGGTTCCTGTAATAAGAGAATTGCAAGACGTGCTGCTAATCTTTGTTTGTTGGCATTTTTATTAAACATGATTGTACCATTGTGTGAACCTCCAGGACTGACAAAACTTTTGTTGGGTATGTGCATGTATGGTGAAATCCAGAGATTGCCTTCAGTCCAAGAACTGGCAGTTCAGGAACTGAAGGCAGCGTCGTTTAGATAAACTAAATCATGTGTGGCGCACGACAGTTTAGATCTTCAGTTGAGATCGTACAGTCCTGGAACTGCAGGCCGACTGTGCGCGAATGCCTACCTTTAGACTGATCTTGTATGAATTTTATATTGATACTATAGTATCTTCTTTATAATGCGGGTGCGATGAAAGACTTCCAAAAGGTCAAGCATCGAGCTAGATGACTAGACATCACAAGACTTCTTTGTATTCTTCTGCTTATCTTAACTTTCGCAGCTCTGACTGTCGTTGCGTGTGGTGCCCGATAGATGCAAACATATCAATGGTTTCCTCCATGTGTATCATTCCTTTTCTAGCTGCCCTCCAGTGCGTACATTTTTTCCCTGAATAGAAGGGGGACTATTGGTGTCGGTGTATGCTTCCTTGCTCTTTAGGCTCCCGGCTTTCTGAATACTCTTCGGACCACAGTCACGTTTACTGCTACCGGTTACAACCAAACTCTACCTCCACAGTGTGCACGTGTGAAGGTGGGAATCTGAAGAGACATTTGTAGCCTCAACCATATATACGTAACCTCAATCACATCGTATTTCCTTCTTCTCCATAGCCATATCACCGACCGTAACAGCCAATACATTTATCTAACGTCACTACAAGCCCGCGCCTAAAACACCAAAGGCGTCATAAGTCAATCCCACCGCTTCTACTACAAGCCGTGACGACAGCCAACAGTGCTGCTAGAGCTTTCTAAATAAAATTAGTGTTGCCAATTGGAAAATCAGAGTAGAATCAATTCCTAAGGTAGTAACATTAACTTTGATAACTTTTTGCAAAACGAACATCTTAACAATCTTGAGAATTTGGCAACATAAATTATACTAGTCAACATGATTTTTTTCACAAAAACATTTAATAGCGACTCTACCCAAGTAGCATGCAAGCTTACCGCAAGCTTGCATTTGGATTGATATACGCTTACTTCTCTTACTTGATTTGGCAAGTGTAGAGCAAGCTTGATTCAAGCTTAACGTTTAAACGGCAACGCTGGCGTAAATCGCTCGCTTGGTTTACATCACGTGGCAAGTGTATAAGAAGCTTGATACAAGCTTGACGTTGAGCGGCTCTATTGCGCACTTTATCCGAGTTGCTTTGCCTCAGCCGAAGCTACACTCGCACTTGAGTTAACTATGGTGTTTAGATACACTTGATACATTTCGTTTCCCGACACCGAGATATTTATTATCGCTGATCGTTGTGCGTTCGAACCATTTGAATTTCGAAGCGAAGATGCTAACCTTAAAGCAGTGATTTTTAATTTTTAAATTGTTTGTTTTTATCCTAAACAAACTAAATTTTTCTGTTTTTTCTCCAAGAAAAAAGTGCTTTTAAGACGTTTTTGCTTAGTAAAACCGGTTAAACAATCACCTAACTTTGAACACGTGGGTAGTGTACATCGCAACCATCAAAATAGAGAATAAATGCTTTATTCAGATTTTGTATACAACTGAAAAATGTCAAAAGTGCTAACATTTTAATGAAATTTTGTTTAGTTTAACAAAGAATTAAGTTAACCTCGTGTTGCTATGTTTTCCTTTATAAGACCAAGCGGTAATAGTTATTGCAAATAACCAATTTGAAATATAACAGTGCGGAGATAAAGCATATTATGCGATGGGTTTTAAATAAAACGTAAAAATGTAAAAAATTGTAAAAAATGTATAAATTCCTATAAATTTTTTATTTTCGCACCACCTTTACATAAAAAAATTAAAATCAGTCCAGCCGTTCGTGAACTAAAGACAGAAACGTATTGACTGAATTAAATACATTTTTGGCTCTAATTCACGAACGGCTGGGTCGAATTTCTTTGATATGAAAGATTTAGAATCTTATACCCTTTAAAATGATAAATGTCGCCCTCCAAAACGAAATCGACGCGTTTCAGCGATTTTTGATAATTTTACTAATTAAAGAGTTATTCAAGGTGGGAAGTTTTAAAATGATCACCCTGTATAATGTAGATACTGTAAATATATGTATTTAGTTTTGCCTGAAAAAGATTTTTACTCTTGAGTCCTGAAAGTAATTTGTAATTTGAGAAAGTAATAAAGTAATTACTATTAAATCTACAAAAATATTTATAATTTCGTGTGAAAAATTGATTTAAATAAAAGCTGTTCTCACTAATTTGCTTTTTGTTTTGATATAGTGAATATTAAATATAATATAAAAGTGTAATTGCATTTTAAACATTTCAATTTTCTTTCCTTGATTTAGGCTTTGAAGTAAAAGCTTAGATTATGCTTAAAAAACAAGTCAAATTCAAGCTTGTTGTAAATTTAATTCATGCTTGAATCAAGCTTGATATACACTTGCAAGCTTGACATGTGTAACTTACTGGAAGCTAGTAAAATACGCTTGATGCAAGCTCAACATATAAACTTATTTCAAGCTTGCTGCATGCTTGCAGGCTTGCTAGGCAAGCTTGTCGTAAGGTTGCAAAACCAGTTTACTGCAAGCTTGTGATGTGGTAACTAGGAAGCTTGATACAAGCTTCATATAAGCTTTCAGGCTTGTTAAGGCAACCTTGAACCAAACTTGCACTCTTGTCAGGGCAGGCTTACTTAAAGCTTGTTTCAGACTATTTTTGCTACCTGGGTAGTAAGACTTCACGCCCTGAATCCAAATATATTGTCACAATTCTTCAATCAAGCACAGTTTTTCCTTACACGAATTTTTTTATTTCTTAATTTTAGCGTTCTTACGGTTTTTTATGATTTGCCATTAGATGATTTAACTAAATTATTTAGTGTGCTATTCAATATATGATCAGAGGAATGAAGTCTTCTGTTGTGTTACAAGACAAAATAGCAAGATTAGACAGGGTAATTCATGTTCAGATGTGCTTAGATATTTCATCTTTTGTAGGTGGAGAGCCAGTACTGTATTGACAGTGAGTCTGTTAGCACAAGTGTTTGTTTTTCTGTTCATCTAAAGTGTTTTGCTTGTTTCTCATATTTTATTAGTTTTATTAGTTACTAAAAATTTCCCAGTATGCCAAGAAAGTGTAGAAATCATTCTGACAATTTTTGTTTTATGGTGAACTGACACTCAAGAGTCAGAGACGATTTTTTACGCCACAAAAAAAAGTGTTATGAGCTTTTTTTTGGGTGTAAAGTTAGTGATCTTGAAAGGAACTGGGCACCACATATATGCTGCTTATCTTGTGTTAGACTTCTTACTGGTTGGAAAAATGGGACACATTATATGTCATTTGTCGTTTCTATAGTTTGGAGCGACCATTTAAGAAATTGCTATTTCTGTTTAACGAACGTTAAAGAAATCAACTCTAAAACAAAATATACAGTTAAATACCCCAGTTTACGATCTGCAATGAGGCCTGTTTTACATAGCGAAGACCTTCTTGTACCCAAGGGTTCAGATTTTGTGACCGTAAGTAATAGATCTGATTCTGACCTTATTTACATTGAAGAAAAAGAATACAGCAATGTTAGAAACAACCCTACCTTGGGAGCAAGTTTATCACAATCTCGCTTCTTATCTCAAGAAGATCTGAACGACCTTATCCGAGATTTCAACTTGTCTAACAGCAGTCAGGGGTTCTAGATTTCAGGTTTAATGGATGGAATCTACTCCGTGAAGACGTGAGGATATACAAATATTGTAGGCGAGAGGGTGATTTCAAAAACTACTTCTATGAAGAAAAAGGCGTAGTTTTTTGTAATAATGTTTGTTTTCTTATGGAAATCTTTGGATATCAACACCAGGTAGGTGAGCTGCATTGTTCATAGACTCATCAAAAGTTAGTTTGATGGCCGTTCTTTTGCATAACGGCAATAACTTACCGTCAATGCCTGTTGCGCATGCTGCTAATATGAAAGAGACATACGAAAGTATGAAACTGCAGTTAGAAAAAATCCAGTATGAATAGTATAACTGGAATATTTGTGGAGATTTGAAGATGATTGCTTTATTGCTTGGATTGCAAGTTGAGTACACTAAATTCAGATGTTTCTTTTGTGAATCTGATAGCAAGGATAGGAAGTCTCATTACATTTGAAAGAAATGGCCTAAACGTAAATCTCTTGTTTCTGGACAAAAAATGTATGAAATGTATTTTTAGTAAATGCTAGAAAAGTATATTTACCTCCAGTGCATATTAAGCTAGGAATGATGAAACAATTCGTAAAAGCAATTAATAAAAATTCTGCTGCATGTATGCATTTGAAATCTAAATTTCCCAAAGCTAGTGATGCAAAATTTAAAGAACTGTTAAATCCAGGGAAAAGCAGCCTCAATGTCCTTCAAAAATGTCTCTTCTTGGAAATCATAAAGCAGAAAACTACGGTGATATAGTGAATTGATTCTGCAAAACCATGGTAAGCTATGGGATGCAACATGTCCTTAAAATTTCATTTCTTGGACTCGCACCTGGACTTCTTCCCAGAAAATCTGTGCTGTTAGTGACCAGCATTGAGAGCGTTTTCATCAGCAGATTCTTAGGATGGAGCGAAGGTACCAAGGCAAGTGAAGCACCACCATGCTGGCTGACTGTTGTTGGATCACGAAGTGAAAAGAAAATCGGAGTAGCTACTCCTATTCTTTAATGAAAAAAAATTGTTTGTAATTATCTTATTATCTGTAAATCCAAATTTGTGATTTGATTTAATAAAAAGTAAGATACCGTCTCTTTAAACGAGAGAGAAATATATAAGAAAAATTAAAAAAACGCACTGGAAGCACAGATCAAGTAACTCCATGAAACGGTGGCTAAAAGTAACCGTTACAAAATCTAAGTTAGCTGATAGTCGAAAATTTGTTTTGATATGCAATAATATACATTAAAAATGCGGCTCCTAGCAGGATAATTTTTTCTTGTTTGAGTTAGTTCTAGGGTCGAGTTAGTAGAAAGAAAATTCCTACTAGTTTTTATGGGGTTCTGAATCCACTTCTTTTAATATTTATGCTTTAAATTCGTCACTTGTGCCAAGGC
>VTPC01001976.1:0-14225 GCA_011009095.1 Ignelater luminosus
TGGAGAAGGCATATGACAGCGTGCCTAGAGGTAAAATATGGCAAGCTATGAGAAGCGTGAACATGTGGGAGAAATGGATTAACTTATGAAGCTTATGAAGATAATAACTAAGACAGGAAACAAAGTCACAAAAGATATAGTAATAACAAAAGGACTAAAACAAGGCTGTAGTCTGTCTCCTTTATTATTTAATATTTACATTGAACAAGCTCTGGAAGCTTAGAGCCGGAAATGCTGTGGTATGGGTAGACAAATAGACCATAGCACTATTAACTTTCTTCTGTTTGCCAACGATCAGATTATATTCGCGCAAGACGAGGAAGATATGGAGTACACGGTGACAAAACTCAAAGAAGAATTTAAAAAATAGGGCCTAAAAATAAATTTTAGAAAAATGGGATACACGTGCGTGGGAAAACTACACCAAATTTAAGAGTTGACGACTAGAACATCAAAACCTGCGAAAATCTTAAATATCTAGGCACGATTATAAGTTCTACAAGCACATGTGAAAAAAATATTTTAACAAGAATCAATATTTATGGAGAAAATAGAGACAAAGTTTCTGCATGGCCTGCTATAGAACGAAAATATTAGCCAAAATACAAAACACATCTGTTTCATAGTCTAATTTAAAACATTGTCCTATATGGAGCAGAAATGTGGCCTATTACTAAATTAACCAGAAATAAAATCAAAACAATGGAACTGGAATTTATGAGAAGATGTATAAAGACCACAAGAATAGTTAAACTAAGAACGGAGGAAATTTGGCGGAAAATGGAAACAACCCACTCTATTACAAAAACTTTAGAAAACCGAACCCTTCAATGATATGGTCATGTACAACGAATGTCTGAAGAGAGATGGCCAAAACAAATACTAAAATGGTACCCGGCGGCGGGGAAAAGAAAAAGAGGCCGACCAACAGCAAGTTGAAAACATATATAAAAAAAACACTATGATGGAAAAAATCCTCCAAGATTGCAACGATAGGCAGCGATGGAAACAGGAAACGGGAAACCCTTAGGGGTAATAGCCGGAGAAGAAGAAGAAGGGAGCCTTATGATCTGTGTGGGATTTGAAAATTGATAGCTCAACTTTCGTTACGTGAGGACCGAACCAAACTAAGAACAAAATCTACTACACTTTTCGCCATAGACTTCACCTTTTGTTTTGCAGGGTTAGTTTGTTTTAGTAGTACTATACAACAGTTGTTACATTAATATCATGTCGCTACATTATACAAAATCTAGACATAGTATGTCTCACCAGTCATCTCTCGTTTGTGGACCAATATCACAAGTAAAATACAAAATACAAATATTCTTAAGGACCTAAATCTACCCTGATTGCTTTAGACCACAAAATAAACTTTTAACAAAGAAATCGACCTGAACCTTGCGAGATTTTAGCTTCAAGTATTTGTTAGGCTCCTTCATACCATTTACATTATAAAAGTTACTTTTATTTCAGGCTAATGTTTTTCATTTTGGAAACAAATAAATACAATCATGCATGTAGTCGGTGTTACGACGTTATGAACTTTCCTACAATTTTTGATCAAATGATGAAATAGAATCAGAGAAGACAGTGATCTACTGATAGAAAACATTGAAAACCACAATACAGGAAAACAGAGATCTTTGTACAAAAGCAACCAGACTCCCGTTTTATGCCAAGAAAACAATCCTAAATAAACGTTAATGTAACTTTCCTTTCAAGATAGGGAGAAATATGATTCCATTGAGTTACATTACTTGAGCAAGATATTTTCACAGCCCTAATGATAGAATTCAAGTTTATCTTATCCATTTGCAATTATAAAAGTAAATGTAACACTCTTTTTAGTTGTAAAAGACAAGTTCAAGAGAGGTGGATGGATTACTATTTGTAAAGTGGTAGGATACAAGAGGGTTACTAAAGTTGACTAACTGCCACAATGACAACATTAAAGTTGCAAAGAAGACATAATAAAAATGGATCAAAATGTGAAGTGACCATGTCCTGAAGTGCTTGCATTTTATTGAAAGAAAATGATGATCGGGCAGATCAAATTGTGATTTTGATCTTAAATCTGCCAAATGGAGGAAACAGCTCTCTACAGACGTTGATGGATAAATAAAGAGAAGAATCTCTTTTTAGATTTTATTGTTTTGCTCACAGGAGAACTAATCTGTAAAACACCAAGATAGTGGTTCAACGATTACAAAGAATAGCAGAGTTTTGAAGACAAGAAAAAGCCTTGAAAATACCTCAATATATCATCATGGAGAAGGCAACATTAGAAAAACGATGTAAGAAGTTCGGTATTAGAACGTAAGAAGGTAATGTGGGTTTGGATTCCTACTTATGTTAAGATTGACAACAATAAACATGTCGATTCTCGAGCTAAATAATAAGCTGCTACCCGCCTTTTTCGATACATCACTTTACAATTTACATTGTCATATTGAAAAACTCTATTTAAAGATCTGATGATACACAGTGCCATGTAAATCTCTATACTCCGAACATGAAGAAAGCAAAAGTGATTGTTTCATTGAAAAATCGCTGCTGCTGCTACCTGTTTGCTCTCACTCCAAACTGGAGCATAAGACATCTTTGATAAACCTCTATCAAATTCTGTTTAGCCGATAGTTTTACTGTCTGGTTTCTAGGAGTCTTCTAACAGTCATGATCAGTCTCGGGTCTTTTTTAATTTTTGATTGGTACCTATTTTTACTGAAGAAATTCAGTTCCCTAATTAGTATTGATGAATGGAAAAAATACTATGAGAACCTTCTAACAGAACTTCGAGAAGAATACAGAAATGATAGAACCATGGAAGAAGAAATTAATGAACCGACACCCATAACTTTAGAAAAAGTAGAACGAAACATCAAAAAGATGAAAGGAAAAAGATCTCCAGGTCCCGAGGACATAATGATTGAACAAAATGGATCACTAGTTTGATGAATTGTTGCCTTTTACAAATAAAAAAACCCCAAGATTGGAAAATGTGCTACATATCGTCAGTATACAAGAAAGGAAGTAGAAAAGACCCGGACAGCTATAGGAGTCTGAGTGTCGCGAGTACAATTAGTAGACTTTGGGGAGAAGTTTTACAAAAACGAATAAGGGACGAGGTCGAAGGAAAGACATCTGAAGACCAAAGTAGATTCATTCTAGGGCGCTCTTCCGTACATAACTTGTTAATATTACAACAGGTCATGGAGAAAAAAAATAGCTAAATGACAATGTTCCCAGGAATAAATTATGGACAGCGTTAAAGGAAATGTGAATAAGTAACCACACGATAAGAACAATATAAATACTATACAATAATAATATAGCGTATGTAAAACGAGAAAACCGACTCTCAGAACCAAACGGTCATGTGAAAGAATGGGCATTCCAATAAATGAACATCATTTATTTGCACTTAGCTTTGCAGATGATCAAGCAATTCTAGTACAAGACTCGTTTGATATGGAATTTATCCTTAAAAGACTATATAGGGAATACCAAAAGTGGGGACTTCAAATACGTTTTGAAAAAACGAAGTACCTTGCCGTAAACTCTGACGCATAATTAGAAGTATTAGTCAACCACCGAAAAACAGGTTAATGAATTCATATATCTGGGAGCAGTAATAGATAACAATGGCATAGGCAAACGAGAGATTAGCAGTAGAATCCAAAAAGCCCGTAAAGTCCAGGAATCGCTGAACTTGATACGGTGGGACAATAAAAAAAAGATGGAAGTGAAATTTGGACAGTTAAAGAAGAAAAAAACAAACGTAAACTAGTTTCTGTAAAAGTGGACTATCTTCGGCGCAGTGCAAGAATATCACGATTACAGAGAGTTCGCAATGAAGATATCCGAGAAATAATGTCCGTCATCCACAGAATTGAGAAGAGGGGACTTAAATGGTTTAGACATTTGCTCAGGATGGACAATCGGAGATGGCCTAAATGAGTCTTTCAATGGCAACTAAACCGAAAAAAACAAAAGAGATCTTGGAATGGGGGCATACGAAAGGCAATGCGTGATCGAAACATGGAAGAAGATATGGCATGCGATAGAGAGGCTGGAAGTTGAGATTGGAAAAGCAACACTTAGTTGTATAATTATTGTACTATGCACAATCAGAGAAATATGATATTTGTAGTATGTATAAATGATATGTGCATAATTAATCCCAAATAAATATATTATATAAGCTTTGGGGTACTTTGGGGTACTTTGGGGTTGTTGCATATTTCCATATTAGTCTATTAACTTCAGACATTGTTATTATTTTTTTAAACATCGTATTTTTGTCGGCATTAAATATTTTTCTAGGTTTTCATGTCTAAATATTTCAATAACTATTTTTCATATAAAAAGGTGTCAGGAATGAAGATGTGCAATTTAATAAGTTGACTGTACTGATGAAAAATAAATGGCGTCTATAACTGTCGTGAGTTAGTACTTCAATTCTCTTCCTTTATAAATAAATCCATCTACAATCTACATCACAAGGTATCTATTGTTCTCGACAGACTAACTTATACATTAGGATAATTAAAGTCATGACGTTTTAAATTGCCTCTTATTGTTAGTCTAAAGTATACTGTTGAGTAAAATAATTTGAAATGTGATCTGTAATGTCAAAACTTAACAAAGCAAAACATCTTTGAAAAGTATTTACGAAAAGTTCAAAATTTCATTCTTAACATGTTGCTTTTATGGTTAATTAGTAAACGTATCAATTGCTCAGCATATTTATTAAAATAAACATATTTCATAGCGAATAAAGTAGGTAGATGTCGCATTGCGGTAAAAAAGCTTTATAAAATACTATTCATTCACTAACTTCTCTTGATGTTCAAGTATTTTCCGCTTGAACGGTTTCTTGCTTTCAGTGAGTTTCGCACTTGATTTCATGTTAAGATCCGGAAAGGCAATAAAAATCCTTCTTTAGGGAATAAAATCTGAAGTACTACTTTTATTAAAATAATTGAACTTTTTGTAATTGACCTTCTTTTCTAAAACTTTTGTTATTCTAAAAGTGTACCAAAACAGGAAACTACACAATCAAAACAAAACGGTTTAATTTTGTATGAGAAATGAATGGCTTTATTACGAAATTCAAAAACAAATCGAGTGCAAGTCGTGCGTGTTTTATATGAAATACGCGAGCTATCCACTTCAGCTTTTTCCACTGATAAATCATTTCACTTGGTGGTAATTTGGACGTAACTATTAATAACCGTATTTTCTACCGTAGAATTATGTCGGTGTAAAGTTTTAGCTATAGGTGCATGTGCAACCGCGTGTATAACACATTTCCCATCCTTATTAACCTTAAAATTTATTGACTTACCCCTTTACTCCTTTGGGATTGACCTGTCAGGTTAAAATTATTATGGAAAGCTCGTAACTTTTAATTTATATGCTGAAAAGTGCTCCACTTCGGCTGTTTATTACGAATAAATTTGTTTTTATGGGAAAAATATTTCTTTTTCAGATTTAAAAGGTTGTTGATGACGCCATAACGTGCTGTGTCCTTGCAAAGTATTAAGATCAAAATTCGAAGTAAAGCTAGTTTAAGCTCTACAAATTTAGGCTCTTGGAATCTTTCAAGGAATCAAGGGATGTAGGGTGATTGAACTTGGGGGCTTAGTCGTGTATATAATGAGAATAAAGGGAAGGAAGGGTTAATTGGCCAAGCGTTATGTAAATAAATCCCTTTATAACATTATTCCCATCTCCTCTTTCGTCACCGACCTATTCATTCATGGAAATTGACAACAAATTGATCTTTATGTAAATGTGTCTTTTCATGATTGATTTAATGAACAAAGAAGAATTGAAAGTTAAATTTATTCGAAACCTACTTCATTGTAAAATTTGTCTCGAATAATTGAGCTGTCACATTCAGTTTCGGTACTTGATACGTATTTTTCATTGTTTTGAAATATAACTAAATAAAAATTGATAGATTCCCAGAATATCTCTTGTTATGTGTCAGATGCAGGAAAAGTAAAAAGGGGAAAGATGTTTAAAAACAGAAGCGCCATTCATTTCGGAGGATTCGAGTGGTAACAAAGCTTGAATTAATTAGACTTGTAAGCTGAAGGGATTTCTGGTATCAAATATAAGCACCGAGACCAATTCAGCGTATCGCTTGATTGCTGTGGTTTATGTTCTTATTGGTGTTTACGGAAAGCCTTTTTTTATTGACGGATCTACAAAAACACAAGGCCGTTTAATCTCTGCAGGCCGTGATTGTCGTCGCTATACCTACTCAGCAGTCTGAATTTCCTTTACACCGTTTTGCTTCTTATATTATGTTTTAGCCTTTTTCACATTCTTTGTGCCCTCTGCGACGCTATTAAGACAAACTCTTTTATTGCCTTTTATGGCCTTTGAGGAAAAAAAAAGTAATCTTAGTGGTGGATATTTCAGATATTAGATTGTTACAGCTTAACAACAACCCATGAATTGTTAGTTGTAATAGGATCCTTTTCTGATCATATAATAAGTGAATCGAATCAAAATGAAAGTTGAACGTTTCCTTCTCTAATCTACAAACAATTCTAACCAACAAAACCTATTCGTAATACAAGATACTGAACCTAGGATAATCCGCGTATACATTCAATGTACGTAGGAGTAAATCTGAGCTTTAATTTATCTAGGACGCATCCAAAAATCCTTTCTAGCAAATCGTCTTTTAATTGGTTCATTCAAAACAGAATTATTTAACGTCGTCGGTTTCAGTGGTAGCGTAATATTAGAATCCCTTCTGGGCATTACATAACATACACATTTAGCGGATGTCGCAATATAATGCTTATAAAATAACTTAAACACATCCTGTTATTTCCTTGGTGGAAGTAAGTTTTGATTTTAAATCGAATTAAATTCAAATTCGATGTTATCTTTGCTATTCCCCCTTTTACGGAAGGCACGCTAAAAGTGATTTTTGAGTTATAACCTTCAATCATGTCTCGAACAGTTTATTCGATTCTAAAGCTCCGACGAAAATTTTATGGGAGTGATCAATGATGTAATTGTCAAATTCATGCGATGGGATCGCGTCGCATTCAGAAAGTTAAAAGATATTCCACTTGAAAAATATGTCTTTTTGATGTTCTTATGAATCTTAAACTTAAAAGATGCGAATAAAAACGTCATAAACAGCGTTATTTATGTTATTTATTGGTTTCTAAATTCCGTTTTATTATAAAACGAAAAATTATTGCAAAAGTTTGTTTTGCAATACTAAGAGAGAACTTTCACAATAATTATTATCGCATCTACCGCATTTGGTTCACAGCCTATTTGAGAAAGGAAAAGGGACATTTCCAGGTGAGGCTAGCAACCTCCCTTGGGGTATAAAACGGAAATTGTTCAAAGAATCGATCGCAAAATACAACACACAAAATTACGTTTCAAAACACAAGAGGGTAGAAGCCGACTATCAAATAGAAAAATCCATCCAACGCAGCTACTAAATATTTTTGTATTGGTACCAATGATAATAAAAGAAACAATTTAATTTAATATTAAGAAATCTAAAAATTTTGCTTTATTACATTATAATACCGCATGGGCAAAAACATTTTAGATAACAGGTGGCTATGATTGGATGGGTTCGGATATTTTTATTATTATTACCTAATTACAGTACAATCTGAATAAGGGAATCACAATTGCCTATATTCTTTCCCAAGTTTATTATTATGCAACAAGTCGGTGCCATGTTTGGATAAAACGCTCTAACAATGACAATTATGAGCACTCTTTCCACTTGCTTTAAATATAATTATTGTGTTTTGCTTGCTGTTATGCCCTTTTAAATATTAAAGTTAATCCATTCCACGTGATTTTATGTTTTAGGCGCAAAAAGGCTGAAGGTTTGCCGTGTCAATGTCGGATGGCAGATGTGGAGACTTTAATAAATGAGCAAATTGAAAAATTTTCACTTTAAGTGACATTTTATAGTTAGATTGCATGTAGTTTGTATAAACACATCTTTTATAGTTCATAACTGCTCTGGACTAGTAAGATTCTTTCGAGATTCGAAAACTTCGAGTTATGAAAACTCGAGTAAACAAAATATCTTTACATGGACACATAGAGTTTTTCTTCGTAATCTGCAAATACTTCAAGTTTTCGGCTTATCGCGTGATACACTCTACAGGGGGGTTAATTGACTTAAATTCCATAAACTGACCAATCCAACCCCGACTTTCCTTTCCTACAACCATCCCAATTTTATTACCCTTAAAATCATATAAAAACCCGCGCCTCTCACCCAATCGCTCTCTTATACTCCAGCTCTTGTACCTCTTATACTCCAGTTTTCATACCTCTTATCCAAGCTCTTGTCTTCTAACGCTCCTTATTTAAAAACTCGGCCAACAACCTTCCAACCACCCTGACCTAAATTGATTCAACCCGTCCTGCTACAACCCTCTTTGTCCGCAGCGACCTACTTCGCTTAACCATTCATCCAACTACCTGCTCGCCGGTCGACCCTACCACTACAATAGCAAAATGGGTTTCTTTTAAACAACTTTATCCCAACCATTTCTCCTGTCCTACATTCCTTTCAACAAACCTTACATAAAATTAAAGTAAAAGTAAGATTAAAAACTTTTGTTTTTTCAAAATAAATAAAGTCCAAAAATTCGCCGTTTCAAAAGGCCATTCTTTTCAGAACACGCGAACATCCAGCCTGAGACGCCGTCATCTAGCGCCCCCCCCCCCAGCCACACCAAACATTGCCGTCCGACGAGCTAGCTGGTAACACGCGGTTCGAGTTATCAAAGCTTAACCATAATCTATCAAAATTTGACATTTTAAAATAAATTATTTCATTTTTGTTTATTTTCATTACGGTATTTATTCTCCCAAGAGCAGAAAATCTTCGTAATCTGGCAATTTAATTTTATCTTAATTCAAACTCAGACAAACGTTTTCAAATTGCAGCACATAAAACTGAAATCCAAAATGAAGATATAATAGACGTGAAGTAAGACTCCTTTAAAGGCCATCATGGTTTTCTGATTATAGATGTGACTTTGTAGAAGAAAATTTACTTCTTCAGAGTTACTTTTAGGATTTTAGGTAAAATGAACTCAGCAAACAACATGCCTGCAAAATATTCTAGTAGGTAATCAAAACTGAGTAAGTGGCGCCATTTACTAGAATGATCAGGCTGTTACTCGGCAGTAATTGCTGCTTTGCCTATTATAGTTTAGAATCAGGCAGACATTCTATTAACTCAGATAATTAACGCTGTAGTTATTTCTTCGTATTTACGGGTACGCTTTTAACAAAATACATCACAGTACGGAATGCCAAAAAAGCTTCTTGGAGGAAGTACTGCGAGGATCTGGGATCTATCTTAAAACCTATCCAACCAAATGCATTCTTTACAAAATTCACATGAAAAGTATATACTTCAGATGGGAAGAAAACACTGTTTAGGTTCTATACCAAACGTACGTACAATCCACACCATGAGATAGGTATAAACAAGAGTTCTTTGGAAAGAACTGATAAAATCAGTAATGTAATGTTTATCATGTTTTTACAACGAGACTTATTGTTAGACATATTTTTACAAACTTTCCATATTATGATAAAAATAGTTTAAAATCAAAGTGGGGTTTATACTAAAACCTAGAAAAGAGAGTTATACCCAGACAACATTATGTATGCCCATAATAGGCCAGTAAAATAGAGGGGTCGAGGTGGAAATAATTGTCAGAAAATGTTTTATAATTTTATTCGGCTCATTGGACGTCTAATAGGGGTATCCTAGGTTTTCACGATCCCTCGTGGTAAGCTAACGTGAGGGCATCAAAACAAATTACGAGATTTTCGGACTTTTTTCAGTTTTTGGGTTACAACTTCAAGACGGTGCTTCCTAGCGAAACCTTCACTGTATATGAATTAAAGGCAATTAAATTCTGCGCCGAAGGAGTACTATAACTTTATAATTTGGTCAAGTAGTATGGCCGAAATTGACGATCGAGAAACGACAATAGTTAGCAACTTTGTCAAAAACTAAGATACAGTAAGTTTCAAACATCTGCAACTCGGAAACGCCTACTCCAAATGAAAAAACGTATAGAATAAAAGTTTTAAAATATCAAATTTTGCGTTCAAGAAGTATCTCAATTTGCAGATTTGGCCAAGTACACATGTCAAAATTTGAAATTATTCTGTCCTATGTTGAGCAGTAGATAAACGATGTTCCCGTACCCTGCTGGTACAGGAGGTACATCTGCAGTAATTGCTATTCTGTCATTGAAAATAACTCTAAATAAGCAATCAAAGTACCAAATAATTGCTTGTATTGAGAAATATTAATAATATTCAGATTAGCTTTAGATTATTTAAAGTTTAATGTACAGTCTTCAATTAATTTTTAGGTACTTTGACGTTGATGGCTCAAGCTCCATGGAGACTTCCTCGAGTGTATAGGTAAAAACAGGGTCATTAGTTACGTTTGGGAAAATGGTGTCCTCTTCCTCAGTTTGAAGAGCTGGAATAGAGAAGGGAATAGACGGAGACTCATTAGTCACATAAAATACCTACCCAGTACAATAACGATAGTAAGTTACAAAAAATATAAAAATATGGGAAAATGTAACAATAATAAAGAATGTTAAGAATAATGTAATTTCATTACCTGAGTCATCGACATCGGCTTTGTCGCTGATGAGTACTGCCGGGATGACATTGTCGTCAGGAGTGTTCGAACATGCCTGCCTCTTGCACTCAAAGCAAATGTTCGAACACTTCATTCCTGCCTTTCGACAAGAACATCAACCTCTGCATCGCTGTTTAGTACTTACGCTAGAGCTGGCAGTTTCTACTTGGGTGGATTTTTCTCCCTTCCCTGCCACATTTGGACCTGGTGGTACGTCCTGAGGAAATGCTGTCGAGCAGAGCCTGGGTGCGGGGAAGGGCCGCCAGGTTAATGTTGGTTTTTACCACGGTTTTGGCAAACTGTTGATAACGTATTGCATCTAGCATTGTTTGTCATCTTGTCACAATGCATGGCGGCAAGAAATTTGTTTCCTGCTGTCTCCATCTCATCTGGTGTTACACCATCTTTTTTAAAGACCTGCACAGCATCCTGCAACTCCTTTTTCTTTTCAAGGGTCTTCACAAATTTCATTTTTCCCCGCCTGAAAAATTCTGACGTTGTGTCGCATCCACTGAATGCATTTAGAAACAAGATATTTGTTGTGGCAGCATCTGAAAACTTGAATTTACTGGAAAAATAAAAGATGATTTCATTAGCACCCTTCCAGACTTTATCAGCACGATGTGACGAAGGTGCGGATGCTCTACAACTTGCATTCTATACGTTTTTAATTTGGAATAGGCGTTTCCAAGTTGCAAACGTTTGCAAATCACTATGTATATCTCAGTTTTTGACAAAGTTGCTAAAAGTCGTCGTTCTTCGACCGTCGATTTCGACAATATCACTTGACCGAATTATAAAGTTGTAGTACTCATTCGCAGAATTTAATGGCTTTCAATTTTTATACAGTGAAGTTTTCGCTAAAAAGCACCATTTAAGAGTTATAAGCCAAAAACTGAAAAAAGTCCAAACATTTCGTGGAGTTTTTGATGCCCTCGCGTTAGCTCACCACGAGAGGGCGTGGAAATCTAAGATACCTTTATTAAACGTACAATAAACCGATTAAAACCATTAAACATTCGCCGACATTTATTTCCAGCTCGACCTCTTTTGAAATCTAATTTTACGGGCCTATAAGCCTATTTGTACTCAAAATTATAAGATATCTGATCGATAAGGACATCAAGAAAGGTGCTTTGATAAATCACCTACTCTATCAACACCGGTATAGTGCATATAAAACTGATAAACCGTGCGAAATCCTAATCCATGGGCTGGTTGGTAGAAGTGAAGATCCTGTTAAAAGAAAAAATTCTCCTTGAGACTATTTTTTTCTATAGACAGAGCATTTGATAACATCTCATTAAATTCAATCACTCAAACTACCACACAAAAATTTTAAATAGAAAACCTCTTGCAGGCAGGGTAATTATAGCCTCACTTGACCAAGCAAACCAAGGATAACCGTCAGCGCAAACAAAATACTGCGTTCCATGCTTCGGAACCGAGTGTATAGCGACAACAGCATGAATAAGAGGAATTTTTAGTAACTCCCCGACAGGAAGAAACTGAAAAGGCGTTCCAAACAGCAGGCGTACAAAAATGACTTGCTTTTAAGTTATACGCCAGAGAAGATATAGCAACTGTAGAATCTCTATGGCGTTTGATAACTGGGCATTGTTTAAACATAAGACATTACTTGCCCTCAAATTTACACTATTATTAGTACTTTACAGTAACCTATACAGAATGGCTGAGTAGAGTATTTTATCTCTAGTTGATATCAGGACATCAACGCATTTTTTGGAATGAAAAAAAGCATACTAGCTGACATGACCTCATATCTCAAACATTGGATGAACTGGAGAGTTCTTGCCATTGTAAGGAGATAATTTGAAGTCCTGTGCGCAAGAAGACTATTTCTCATCTACTAAAACCAAACCAAAAATGTCAGATGAATTTCATTTAATCTTTCTCGTCATTAACTTCAAATACCGTTGTTGTATTTAGGATCAAGTAAACGTCTAGCTGAAGAACTGGAACAATGACGTGCATATTCCAAGAAAGAAATAGTGGCTTCTAAATATTTTCAAAGATTACGGATCAGAGTAGCCATAAAAAGCAGTGACCCCGACGTGATTTGAACACGCAACCTTCTGATCTGGAGTCAGACGCGCTACCGTTGCGCCACGGAGTCGATATTAGCTTCTGCCCTATTTCAGGTTTACATACCTTTATTAGATTGAAATTGCATATAAAATGTTATTACCTATTTACGTTGTTTTTAAATAAGGGTTGGCCATACTTTTGGTTGGTTAAGTCTAAAGCAGTGTGGTTAGTTACATCCTTATTATACTGGAATCCATCTGTGCGTTTCAAATGACATTTTTAACAATGTTACCTTTTTTTTTATTTTAATCTAGTTTGTAATTATTTTACCATTTGCAAATTCGAAATAATGCAGTAAACGACTCAAGCTGTCAGATTTCCACGGCTAGGTCTCATGTAAACACAACCCAAAGTAATGAGACTGTTTTTTTATAATTTTTTATTCACTTCAATTTACAATTCCACATTGCCTTCTTCAAGGTAACTTGGGAAGCTTCATAGCGATAGGGACAATTTTTTCATTCTTCATAGCAGTGCTGGAACTCGGCTACTGGAATTGCCTTCAGCTTGTCGGTTACTGCAACCTTAATGTCTTCTAATGTCCCAAAATGACGTCCTTTGAGGTGATTTTTCACTATTGGGATGAGAAAAAAGTCAAAAGACTCAATTCGAGGATTAAAGGGGCTGAGGAGCCACAGGGATGTCTTTACTTGACAGAAACTCATTAATTGGAAATACAGTGTGACAAGGCGCATTGTCATGATGCAGCACCCAGTTGTTCTTGATGCTTGGTCTCACACGCATGACCTTATTTCGGAGCCTTTCAAGGACTTTTTGGTAAAATTGTTAGTTAACAGTTTGGTTTTGAGGCATAAACTCTTTATAGACGATTCTCTGGCTTTTTTGATTTTCGACTTGCTCATTCTTGGTTTTCTTGGCCTTGGTGGGCTTGAAGTGTACCATTCCTGGCTATGGCACTTTGTTTCCGGGTCGTATTGAAAGACCCCAGACTCGACACCAGTATGACACGCTTCAGAAAATGAGGTTCATTTTTAATCCGCTTAAGAAAAGTCAAGGCACGTGTCTCTCTTGCTCTTCTTTTCTTAATGCGAAAGGTGTTCGTAACCATTTTTGCACAGATTTGCCTCATTCGCAATTCATTGGTCGAAACCTCATGAACAGTGGTGTGAGTCAAATTCAACTGGTCCCCTATTATTCTGACCATCAAAACAAAATCTCGAATTTGGGCAACATCTTCGTTAGTTCTTGCAGTTGCAGGCCTTCCGTTGCGAGGTTCATCTTCAATCTGTTCTCTTTCTTCTGAAAATGCCTTAAATCACCTGAAAACCTGGGTCCTTGATGAAACATTGTCTCCGTAGGTCTACTACAAGTAAAGCTTTATAAAAGTTTCTGTCTCACTGTGGCCAAGTCTGAAGCAAAACCTGATAGCGCAACGTTACTCGAAATTGATATTACT
>VTPC01001977.1:0-34128 GCA_011009095.1 Ignelater luminosus
GGTGTTGAAAACGAGTCTCGTTTGTTACATAAGGATTTTCAAAAGACCAAACGTGAGAATTTCTATGATTCATTATCCCGTTCCTTGTGAAAGTTGCCTCGTCGGTAAACAAAATTCTGCTAATAAGGCGTGCGGTTTGAACGATGAAATTGCAGAACTCAATGCGATTATTGAAATCTTCCGGCAGAAGTGCTTGTACGGGTTGTACGTGAAATGGATAAAGATGATGGCGTTTTAAAGTTCTCCATACTATCATTCATAGAACGTGAGCTTGCATGGATATTCGACGAACACTGATTATTAGATTATTATCCACCATTTCAAGAATTAGATTTTCTTCGTTTTCTGTTTGCTGCATTGGACGTTCTGTAGATAAGTTTAGAAATGTTTCTTTATCAACTAAATGGCGATGTACTCGTACAAACACTTCTTTCGATGGAAATCGGCGATTACCAAAAAAATAATAATACCATCTTTTTCTTCTCAATAAAGTGTTATAAGAAACTGTTTGTCGTTTTTTATTATGTTAAAAAATAAATAAAAACAAAATTGCAAGTTTTCGGTTTGTTCTAATATTTTCGGAAACTTTCGGAATATTTTTATTTTTTAAACGACATCGTACTAGACGTTTATTGCTCTGGCCCTCCCTTCCTTGGACATATTGTATACTTAAATAAAATAATTTCAAATAATTTGAAGAAATTACACAGTATCGATATGGGTCTGTAACTCTCTATGATCGATTTACTACCAGTTTTGTGAACAGGGCAAATTCTTGCTATTTTCCATCGCTCTAGAAACTTTTTTAATTTTGAAGAAAGATTGAACAAAAACTTCAACGGCTTGACTAAAGAAATTATACAATTATACAATCGTATAAATTTATATCATAATATTTCCACTTGGGAAGTTATATTTTTAATTTATATATAAACAAAATAGAAAAAAATTATATGCGAAAATTCTTTGAATCATTGAAATTGAAAATTAAGGTACCCATTCTCGCTTTTGGCATATGTTCAAGAGTAATAACAAATTGTAACGAATGGACACGCGAATGGATTAAAAACAAATTTAGTTACCGAGTAAAAAAATGGTAATTTCCTCAATCCTGAATTACTACGTTACTGCTCGTAAATATCACAAAATTTGATACCGATTTCACATACCGGGAAATTAAATTTTCATAGGTTTTCCAAGTCGCTATGGGAATAATGAAAATCTAAATGTCATAAGAATCAGCTTGCAAGTAGCTCGAAATTTATCTAAAGTTTTATTCTATTACCGCTGTTGATAAGGATTTTGTTGTGCTCACTTCTGAACTAACAAGGATTTTTTTCGATTTTCCGGAACATGATTATGATTTCGATCAACTCGAAATTATTATGTGTCAGCTCATAAAAAGCTCGAAATTCTGATACCAAACTCACCAGCTGTACACCTATTGTTTCGTTTTTTGCCTACCGGGAAATAGAATTTTCATAAATTTACCAAGTCGCTATGGGTACAATGAAAATCTAAAGGTAGTGAGAGTCAGCTCGTAAATAGCTCGAAATTCATATAAAGTCTTTATTCTATTAGTACTGTTGATAAGAATTTTGTTGTGCTAACTTTTACGCCGAAAAAATTTCTTTTTGATTTTCTGGAAAATTATAGGCCCTAGGAAAAAATAAATGTCAGCCAAGATTCCAGATTCCTGTAAAAGTTTTCTGCAATTATCTTTTTTGGTTACAATTTTCTTATGCTTACTTTATCCCGGTAAGCTGGTCAAATCATTTTTCCCCATTTTTCCGTTTTCCTTTAATTTCTGAGACAGCTCGAAGTTACTGTTGAATAGCTCGAAATTAGCTCGAAAATATGGTCTAGGTCAATTTGCTGATTCCCGGATTTGACTAGCTTACTTTACGCACCTATCGGTGGTGCTGTCTGGATGACTCCGCAGTTCGTAATAATTAATAAACATCCTTACATGATAATCAGTTTGGCAAATGCTAAAGGTTACATATCTAACGATATGTGATGGTAACTTAATTTACGGTATTTACCACTAACATAGATTTGACGAAAACTTAACATAGAAATAATCAGTGAACGAATTGCTAGCCCGTGGCAAGAAAGATAAATAACAGCACAACGTACATTTACAGTACATAAACAATAATATTAAAGGCTGAAATCTACTAATTCTAAATGTTCTATAAACTAAAATCAATAAAGTTGGATGTATTTTTTATCAGACGATAAACGAGAATGTTAAATTACTAAAGTAAATAAACCAGAAACTGATCGTTTACACGAGACGATAATTATCCGAACTCAAATGGGCGATAGAATTTATTAACTAAATTAAAATATGCACATAAATGCATAGACTATTTCAACACGGGATTAATATTATTCATTTCAAAAATAATTTCGTCATAAAAAATAATTATATGCTAACACTGAAATTGTTTATGCTGATCATGAAAATAGCATAAACTAGAGATTCTCCAAAATAGTTACTATGCGAAACTTAAGACTTCGCTAAAGTTACAACGATACTTAAGTTGGAAAACAAACCCTTGGGAACTCAAGGTGTCAACAGTGGCGTACCCTGCTTCTCGGAAATTACAAAAGAGGCTCATCTCGAAATTGCACTCAAACTTTCAATGTTCCACAAAATGGAAATGAAATGTAAAACAACACAAGATGCTAAAGACCAACTATTCAAAAGGTATTTGGCAACAAAACATCAACTCTGAAATACATTTGCTACTTCTGGATTGATTTATACTAGCAGAAAACAAACCTAAAGGAAGATTAATGACTACAAGTTCTCAAATAAAATAATACCAAACTAGAGGTATGAATCTGGAAAATAAAATCCAATTCTAATTTTTTTTATATACAAATACACTTTGGAAAGCAGCAAATCTAGGACACATCACTGCATAAACAGACTAGAAGTTGGAATGGATTTTATGCTTCAATCAGATAAAACCCTAAATTAGCTTGAAAATATTATTTTGGTCATCATCATAAAACAACTTCAAAAAGAAGGAATAAAATGAAACCGATAAAAAAAAATCTTCAGCTAGGAAGAAATAGTAAAAAATAAAAAACAGTTTTCTGTACATCCAGGTCTGCATCTGCACCAAAGCATTATTTTGTTGTAACGAATTCCTGAACATTTCGTCTATTTTACGTTGTAATGAAATATGTACAGTGTGGAAAGTATTTATGGAATAAATTATATAATTTTAGTACCACTGATATTTCGCAAAAACTCCAAGAAATGTAAACTAGTATTTTTAATCTTGTTCATTTTGACTTACTTTGCATGTTCGTGACGTCATCAGTTTCCGAGTGATGACGTCACATGCATATTTTTAAATGGATGGTACATTTTTAATTTTATTTTTGAATAGTATCCTAAAAGACCTCTTCAACAACCTAACATTTGATATTTTTATTTTTAACAGTTCTTGAGATATTTACACTTTTATGGAAAACAAAAATGTTTGTAATAAAAATCGTAAAAGCGTTTTTAATAATAATTTCGAAAATTACAGCTGAACAATTTATAAGTATAACAAAATATTTAAAACACTATCAAAATATTAACATATTGGGACCTATCTTTTTAAATAATAACATTAACAGGGAACAGTACTTGGAGCTGCTCAGAGAAGAGCTTGTAATAGCTTTAGCAGTTTTATATCCTAATCCGCAAGATCCAAATATTCCTAATGACATCATTTGATTTCAACAAGATAGAGCACCAGCTCCTTATGCGCGTACAGTTCGAGAATACTTAGATGATGTTTTTCCAAACAGGTAGACTGGAAGACGAGGTTTCCTGGAATGATCAGCTAGATTGCCAGACTTAGATCTATTGGATTTCTTCTTTGGGATTATTTATAAACCAAAGTATATAAAACAAAACCTCAAGATTTAGATGATTTGAAGGAACGGATTACAACAGAAATTAGAGGAACAACGCGTGACATATTGCACGTCAGGGACCAATTTTACCATAGATTGGGAAAGTGTCAACAAATTAACTGCGAAAATTTTGAATAGTTAATACGATAGTAAATAAATTGTTGACCTGTCATTTTTCAAGTTATTATTAAAAAAGGTTTTACGATTTTTATTACAAACATTCTCGTTTTCCATAAAAGTGTAAATATCTCAAGAACTGTTAAAAATAAAAGTATCAAATTTAGGTTGCTGAAGAGGTCTTTTAGAATACTATTCAAAAATAAAATTAAAAATGTACTATTCCATTTAAAAAATATGCATGTGACGTCATCACTTGGAAACTGATGACGTCACGAACATGTAAAGTAAGTCAAAATGAACAAGATTAAAAATACTAGTTTACCTGTCTTGGCGTTTTTACAAAATATCATTCGTAATGAAATTACATAATTTGTTCCATAAGTACTTTCCACAGTATATATATACTGACTTCCATAAAAATTGCAACACCTAGAATTAGTTGAGCGATTTTATTGAAATTTTTACAAACGATGTAACTCATCACTACAAACAAACGATTAAAATTTGAAAACAAAAGAATAGAAATAAAAAAAGTTTTTTCAGTAATAAGTTGCTCCGCTACGATTTACTATGCACTCATTTAGACGGCGTGGCATGCTGTCAATTAAGTGATCAATATCGGACTGCGGTATATCATTCCAAGCATCCTGAATCTGCAGCCGAAGATGGTGCAACTTGTCTGGAGGGTGTGGTAAATTACTCAGCCGCCTACCGATTACATCTCATACATGCTCAATGAGTGACAAATCAGGTGACCGAGCAAGCCATAGGAGGACGAAAACGTTAGCTTCTTCCAAAAAGCGTGTTGTAACCTTTGACGTATGGAGGCGCGCATTATCTTGTTGGAAAATGGGATTTTCCAGCCCCCAAAGATATGGAAGTGCAACAGGCTCCAGCACATTGGCAATGTAACCGGTTGCGTTTAAATTGCCGTCAAGGAAGACCAAGGGTAATCTGTTACCATAAGATATTGCACCCCATATCATCACTCTTTGTGTAAGGGCTGTGTTGCGTTCCACAAAAAATGTTGAATTTTTGCGTTTTTCGCGCATCCGCCTGACCTTCCTACGACCATCGTGGGCCCACAAACAAAATCGAGACTCGTCACTGAACACAATTTGATGCCATTCTTGTACCCAATTCCTTCTTTCGTTGCTCTATTTTAGCCTGCGGCCACGGTGAAGTGGGGTGAGAGGAAGACACTGAAATAGACGATACGAACGCAGCCTATAAAATTTTATCCGGCAATAAACAGATTACATTGACATTCTGTATCTTACATTTCCTACAGTCACTTGCAATTGACCGAGTTGTGGAAAATTTGTGTTTTGTGGCCAAAAGTCTTAAAGGACATTCTTCACGATCTGTGGTCCTCCGGGGACGTCCAGATCCAGGGCGACGTTGTTGTCCTTTTTCGGACCATCTGGACAACATCTCAACACAGTTGCAATATCAAAATCATTTAATTGCCGATAATTTTGACATGGGCGAACTCTTGGCATTCTTGTAAATGTTCAGAAGGCAATAGTGAACAAACAGTTTGCAAAATTGACAGTTATTACACACCGATTGTTTTATTTCTTAAGACTTATTGTTACTAAGTGCAAACAAACAAACAAAAAGATTTTAATCATTACTTTGTTTCATCAAAATAGGCAACAACTTCCATGTGTTGCGATTTTTATGGAAGTCAGTATATATCAATTTTTAGGCTACTGATAAAAGGAACTGTGGTCCTTGAGAAGCTTGTTGACATTTAAAAAAACAGAAATTTGTAATATAGAATAATAATTATTATAGATTTTCTCTTTTTAGTAATAGTAGATGTACTCTTATTGACTAATACGTATAACTATATTGTAATAAATGCAAAATGAAAAACAAAAGTAAAATGAAAAACTTTATTTAATTGTCATGAGATTTTTAACTTTAAATGAGTTAGTAGCAAACACAAAAAGAGAAAAATTTATTTTGTGACTTTATTAGGCTAATTATATTATATTAGTGTCCCTATACACCAACTCATTTACGAGCTTCGCTTATTTTTCTCTACATCTAGTTAGCTCCAAATTTTATTTTCAAAAACAACGTGATCTTTAATATCATATTTCATCAAATTTTGTTGGCATAAAAAACAAAAAATCTATTTACATCCCATTACATCAGATTTTTAGTCTGTTGGTAATCCAACTATATATAACTTTTAATTAGCTGTCGCGACTAAAGTAAACCCACCCTGCAAGTTTGCTCATTTAAAATAAACTTGATTAAAATAATTTTTTAGGTCTTACCACTAATTTCTGTAAACTACAGTGGTTAAACACTTGAGACACCTACTGTTAATTAATATTGATTTCCCAAAAGTTACTTACCTACCTTCTACCGCCAACAAGTTTTCCTCACCCCAAGTCTATAATTTAATCCCCATAAGTACTAATCTTCCTAGGTTACACTTTTATTTTACTAAACTTCTACTTCAGTTTCGCTTACGAAACAAAAGGATTTATTATCTAATTTATTTCTTACTTCTTTTTTTATTAGTCATTTCACCAAAATGTTCCAATTTTATACTACAACCTTTTTTGTTCTACAAAATTAAATTGTTTCCCTTCAAAGAAATACACCTAACCTACTGTTATGACATCACAAATACGATATAAAAAATGCGTTCCCAATTTCGGTTCACATCCATTTCAGTATTGTATTTCCGCATAAACAAACATTTTGAAGGCAATAAATCTCGAGTTCCAATATCAAGCGCCCAATTTTCACCACAACAATAAATTTAGCCCGTTTTTCAGTATGCTGTAATTTTCTTGTGTTCCTTTTCATTTCACTCTACTATTCCCTACTTTTGAAGCGTCATCATTTATCCCAGTATACCCTTCAAGCAAGAGAAAGCCGTAATAAATAAGCAAATAGATTGGTAGGAGTTTTCTTCGTTTCGTTTATTATATAAGAGAAAAAAAGAGTTCGCGCCTAGCGCGCTTCCTCATTAGCACTACTTCAGACGTTTACAAGAGAAAATTTCTAGAAAATTAAATTTATTATTTTCCCAAAAGATAAACATTATTTCTCCATGCCCAATGCTTGAAGGTTCAAGTTAATTTTAAAAACAAGACTACGTTGAATATTAATATAACGTTTTAAGGAACCTTACGCGGAATTTGCATCGCGTAATTAAAAAAGCTTGGCTTAATTTAGGTGGTGAAAGAAAGGAGAAAAAAATGACTGAAAACTCGTTAATATTCATAACCGATAAAGTCCGTCGCAGGCTGTTCTGATGTCTGGCGTGGTTTTTAAAAAGAAGTCCGGATAAGCCCGCTTTAATTCCTCTTAATCAAGTGTTTCTCTAGAGACTTTAACTTTGCTGACAAAGTGGCTGGATTTAGCAACTCTGCTATAACGCCTAACTCTAAAAGAAATTTGGGTAAGACTTTTTCCTTTTTTCCCCTTTTTTCTTATTAGCAACTAAATCTAATTTATTAATTCATTCAATTAAAAGTTTCTTTTAATCATTCCATTTTGCACCAGGCGAAACGGCTTCGGGGTAGCATTTTAGACGTAACCTCACCATTCTTTTGTTTAGGGAGACATTTTAACAAATGATTCAAGCATTTACATCAAAAGCTCGACAATAAGCTGAATTTAGCAAAGAAACAACACTCATTTTTCAGTGCTAGTCTTTAAATTGAAAACTTTTGCTCAGAATAACTGATTTTAACATAACGTATAAAGCAGTCGAGTCGCGTAAACTAACGTCATTAACATAATTGCTTTAGGAAAAATAAAATTGTCTCGACATAAAATTTTTGTTTCATTTGAAAAAGAAGCGAGAAATTATATAAACGAAAACAAGACGTGAACGTCTTATTTGATGTTCTAGGTAAGTATTTTGTATTTTTCGAATGTTATGGAAATGAGATATAAACAGAATGCTTATTTGAAAGCTTAATGTAAAATGCAGGTCAAGTTAATCAAAACAGAAATTAACCAGACACGCATTAATTCGGTCAATTATAAACCAACCCCGAGCAAACATCCAGGAATTTACAATTCTGAAACCCTAAGTTCCAACATTAAACATAGTAAACCGGAAGACACTAGTGTATTAGCAAATACTATTTGTTTGCAAATCTCGTAAGTTATGCTTACAATATCTAATATTAGTACAATTGTTGTAGTTCACAATGCTAACACAGATTGGTAAACTTATGTATAACAGTTTTAAAGAAGTTAGAGGATTATCTTCATAGTACAGTATAACAATACAAAGTTTGGAAAGTTCCTAAAACGCCAAGTAAGTATATGTTTACATGACGTTTATTAAATGAATTTGTTTTTGATTGATTATTATTATTGATGATGATGGTGATGATATTACACTAAGATTTTGATGGCAAATAGTTGTAAGCCCTCATTCCACTTCCATTAGTTCGTGAGATCAGTCAATCTCTGAATCATCCGAAAACGATTCAGAGTCAAACTCTGCAAGCGAAATAATAGAAGAAGGAATTTTTTCAAACGAAGGATTCCCCATATGTTTTTTTCCAGTCAGCCGAAATAAGTTTTTCGCAATGATCACAGAAATTTTGCCACATGTCTGAAGAACATCTTGAAAGAGACTGAAGCTATAAATTCTGGATAGGATCTTTAGAAGACGTTCTGGAGTTTATGTGCTTGTTGTAATAAGACTTACAATACCCCCATGCCATTTCAATGGGGTTATACTGACAATAGTATGAAGGCATTCTAAGAACTTCATGTCTTTTCTCTGTCAGGAGTTCATCGATTACATATGTCTTTTTGTCGTCCGATCGACAAAGTTTTGTTAAATCCCATAATTGCTTTTTGGAAAATTCTGAATCGAATTTGACATTGTGGTTAGTCAACCATTCCTGCATTTGGCTTTTCTTAGAGGAAAAAGTTGGAGGTTTGTCCCATTGTACCAAATGGTACGCAGCATTGTTCATAACAACCACACTTTTTGTCCCCCAAGCTTATCCAAAGCAGCAATCAGCTGATTAATCACCCGATTTTGGAAAATATTCGCAGTCAAGGTCGAGTGATAATCCCGATCGTTATTTTGAGAATCTAAAAAAAAATAAACTCTTCCAAAAACGCAACCCTATATCCCACATGCAAAATAGTGAAACGTTTTCCTTCATTTTTAAATTTAGCTGGGTTACTCTTAATATCCAAATCGTGTACTCAACGTCGAATCACGGATCCATTTAGACAAATCCATATTTTATCTAGGTGCACGAATCGGATAGTTTCACTGGAATCTAGATATTGTAAAAATCTTTTACGTAATGTAATTTTGGATGCAACAACATGTTTTTGTTCACAGAGAATTTTGCAGCCGTTATTTGTAACCCATAGATTTCAAGATCTTATAGATTCTTATAGATCCCTCCCTTAAATTCATGATTTTTCTTTACATTAGCCAAAACATCATTCAAAGGAAAATATTGATTTAAAGAGTTGTATTGCCAAATCAATGGTTGCAAATCATTTTTTAAAAAATGATTCCAAAACAAATTATTTTTGGCTCGTTTGCCAAAAACAGAAGATTTCAACTCATCTGGTTTTTGTTGCACAATAATTTGTAATTTAAGACGCCCAACCTACAAAATAATATTATCATCAGTTTCCGTAAATTCAAGCAAAACGTTACACGTATTTACTTATGGTAAAAATGTCTTCTAGCTGATTATAGATATCTTGTAACTTTAAATTTGAGTTTATTTTTCTAAACTGTTTGAGAGTTTTTTAGGACATTGCGCACATTATTCATTATAGTTTTATGTTATAATACCTTTTTTACAGTCTGGAAACAAGCTCGTGTTTTCAAAACAATTATCTACGGCATGATATTATTCCAACATTAGGCCTTACATTCCACCTTTCCAACATGATTTCATCGCAAAAATATCTACCATAACGAATCTGATCTGTCTTATACAATACGTTTTTGGCACTTTAAATACTCAAGGACAAGTTGATGTGATTTATGCAGACATTTCAAAAACCTTTGATCAAGTCGCTTTGCACAAACTCCTTAATAAAAAAAGTATCTTTGGTTTATATAACTGGTTGATTCAGTTATTTAGTTTTCACGTCATTGTACTTCAAACGCAGGTCAAATACAACAACACTCTCTCTGCCCCCTTCATACCTCGTTCTGGTCGTCGTTGTAATTAATGTCAAATGGCTTTTTAAAAGACTTAGCTTCTCTTAAGCCTGGAGTGAGTAGATAGTTGGACAGCAACGCGTGCTTTGTGAGACTGTTAGCGTCAATGTCAGGCACCAAGCAGACCCCGCACCAATTCCATGGGACCGATGTTCGCGTATATGCCAAAGAACACACAACAAGCCGCCGACCAGTTGCGGCGTTGGTATGAAAAAAAACGGTTCTTTCCAGAATTGTGATGGTATTTGTGTGGTGAGAGGGTGCGAGTATATGGGTGTTTGTGTGATGATGTGTGAGTGTCTAGATGTTGAATGTGTGTTCCGTGGAATGTTACTGTTCCGGAATTTGCCTTTACCGCCAAGGGAAACCACGGTAAAACCTTGGCGAGAACTTCGTTCTGGTGTCCCCCAAGGATCAGATTTAGGTCCACTGCTCTTGATCTGTATTAAGGATCTGCCTTCTATTGTACACACTAAAAAAAAGCGTATCATAATGTAGCTTAGAATATTCTGTCATTCTTCATTTATTGGAATTAGTAGTTTATGGACCAGAAGAGCATTAATTAGAATTAGGTTTCTGTTTAGTCTACTTGATAGTTATTTGAATTGTCCTCATTTATTACAAAAAGAGAGCTTGAATGTACCAATGCGAAACTGTAAATTTTTTATGTTTTTTTTATAATAAATTTGCAGAGCTAATATTCTGACAACTGACAAGTATGTAATACGGTCACAGCTATGTGTACTAATTACAACTTAATTTGCATGCAGTGTGACATAACATCTAATTTGGTGTCGTCTATTGTTAACGTTACAATAGATAAATAATATGTAAGTTGAATTTAATAATATGTGTTAAGCTGTCTCTGCATCATATTATGTATAGTTATATTCTGTGTGTTGTACAGAATTTGTAAATTCCATTTTATGTATGAATTAGTATTGTGTTAGAAATAAATAATAATAATTATTATTATTATTACTATTATTACTATTATTGTTGTTGTTGTTGTTGTTATTGTTGAGGTCATTAGATGTCGAGAACATAAAGAAAGTGTCAATACTGCGTTCAATATTTGAAGAATTATTTTTAGAAAAATAAAAATTAATAAAGACCTCACCTGTATAATTATGGTATGCGACCAATTTTAAAAGTTACTCAATTAACCCAAAAATCCAGACCAAAAGAACCAATTGACATAGAAATTTCAAGTAATCTATAGGAATATTTTCAACTTGAGATATTCCAAAAGCAAAATTCCATCTAATCTAAACCCAAAACCAAAAAGTCAGAGTTAAGGTTAAGTAAAAAAGAATTCTTGATATAATAATTCAAAATAAAGCGGTGTATTGTATACTGCCATGCAAAGCAAAAAGGCCTTAACTCTGAAAATCTTAGTTTTGACATACTGAGTGAAGTGTATTGCACTTTCTGTACATTTCTTGTATAAGATAGGGCATTTAAAGAATTGGTTTGTATCACTTATTTTCAGAGTTAGGGTTTTCTTGCAATTTTGTTTATTTTTTAACATGAGACCTTTTTGCTTTGCATGGTAGGATAACAATAACATTAATTGCAATACACAACACAAAAGAAAGTGAATGAAAATATCTTACGTTTAATCCAAGAATTCTAGACCTTACCCACAACAGAAATAAAAAAGGACCCGCTAGTTATAATTTAGTCTAATCGAATAACTAAATGGAGTTTGCAGTACAAGCAAGTAGAGACTTGGTTCAAGTGTCTAATTAAATTCAATTTAAGTCTAATGCAGGGCACTAATTACCAATACCATGACACTGCAACACTTCACTTGGCGATTGATCAAGCTTTTTCCACAATAGAAAAGGAGATCTAAAATTAAATTTTTAATAGCTTTAAACTTACTAGTCACGAAACTTACTTCCAAGGTTTGCAATCTTAAGGCTTGTAGTGAGCTTGCCTTACTTAGTATTACCTTGGCCTTATTTTACTTTATTATTTGATTACAAAAGATACAAGTTAGCAATAACAAATCAGACTTACAAACAAAACAGCTCCATCTATTTTGAGTAATACAGAAAGACAAAAATGATCTTGTTTCTTCAAATAAAAATTCAAATCATTTCGTGGATAAATAACAATTTGAATAAAAACACAGAAAGTATCATCAAAAAAAAAGTAATAAATAATAAGCTTTCAAAACAAATACAAGAAAAATAACCAAAGGTTAATTAAATTTCTTTACTCAACTAATGTAAGTCTTAAACCGCAAGCTCATGTAATTACTATTTAGTCATTTTGAATAGCTTTCTTTCACTTTCTTTGAACAAATAAGTAAACACAAAATTAAATTAGTTGAGGATCAGAAATCTGACTTTGAAATTATCGATATTTCTATATTTGCTTTCTAGTCCTTTTACTACCTACAAGCTCGGCTTGTGACGAGTTAAAACACGCTCTATTATTGTAAGCTCTGCCGGTTGAATTCACGAAATTTTGGATAAACCAGCACGTTTAATGTCTCAGAACCCCAAAACGAAGTTTTAGATAGTGTTGTGTTATCACTTTATCAGCTTCTTTATATTTTACTTCATCACAAAGTATAGCATACATTTTAAGTTTAGATGACAATTTAAAATGTAAAGTTTTGTCCTGTTATGTTTTTACTAAAATCTTGCATTTATTTTGTTTTTTTGTTTGTTTTTATTTTAAGTCAAAAGATCTAAATAAGTATGTCATATTTCGTTTTTTTTTTTATTTAGATTTTGAAAAAGAAATAAAATGTTATTGTAATTGTTGATACATTATACGGAAACACAACAATTAGTGTTGCTAGAAATATTCAGTAAATTATTCAGCTTCATTCTTTTAGTGTTTAAAATTAATGTACTACACTGTACAACGATATGTTGCTGCTAATTCGTTTCTTGTTAGCTACTGTATACGTACCATCATATTTTAACTTGCTTCGTCACTGCAATAAAGAATCTTTGAAGCGATAAACTTGGTTGTAACAACTAACAACATAGCACAATGAATTATCACATCTGTCTAACTAAAATAATTTATAATGTAGCGTTCTTTTATAGAGCCCCTATAAAGATTTACTACACTAATGTGCTGCAGAGAAACCACCAGACTATAAATACGTTTATCTACAGTTGTAATACAAAATACCGAATCTACTAAAGTTTTTACCCGAGACTACTTACGAGATTTATTAGATCCACAAATCCTGAAAATAAATTTGACTAGGGTTGTAGATGACCCTACTTATTCGTTTAATTGAAGCCTTAGATCAGTCTATCTATCTAACTTTAGTAATTTATAACATGAAATATTTTGTTCTGTGGAAGTAATTCCATGGCTTGTATACGATAAAAAGAGGTTTCCGCACTTTTTTATTGTCTAAATAGCTTCTGCCAACAATTTGTTTTCCTAAAAGAATGTTAGATTAGATACATTGAAATAACTTACGGAAATAAATTCCAGTGTACAATCAGAACATTCTTTTAGAACCGCATTTCGGTAAATTTTGTTATTATAGGTATATTATTGTGTGCTATTCTATTGTAACCAAAGCATGTCACGCACATGCACACAGAATTGCAACCACCTCGGATAGTAGATTTGAAATCAATAGTCTTTGTCAGTAATATACTGCAATTAAGAGACTGAAACAGTGCAGCCCAAACCCACAAGTTTGTATATCGTGTATTTGGGTAACAAATATTAGCAAAATATAAAACGTTGAGTTTTTTCTATTTTGGGAGTTAATTTCTAGCAAGCAGTAAACTTGTTATAAATATGCGTTTTATAAATTTACTTAAGATTAAGATAGTCATACTTTCTTGTAAAAGTACAGTATATTCATGAACTAACTGAATTAATATAAATACTAGATACTTGAAAAGCATAGTAAATGGAATCAAATTAGAAAAAAAATGAATAAATACAACAGAATGGCATTAGACACATATGCGCACACAGATGTAATAAAGTTTTATAAAAAACCATTTTGAATTCACCAAAAATGAATGAATGTCAACACGTAGGTCAACATTTTGTTTGCTATTAGATTTTCAAACATGGTTTACCTAGTTAATTACGAAAACATATTTTGTTTATTATTAATTAACTCTGAGCACAACAGTACAGTGTGTACTTAATTAAACTGCGGAATATTCACATTTTAGAAAGTCCCCGTTTAGTAGTAGTAACTAACTCAACGTTTGTGTTTCTGTCTTATGTCAAATATCTTTAACCTGAGTTCCGTTGAGAAATGGCCATAAATTAGTTGCTGAAAGAAGAAATGTCTGTTTGAAAACAAACCTAGAAAGAATCTTTACTTGATCAACTTGTAACAGAAAGGAACAACATAAGACATTAACATAAATTTCGATCTGTATAAGGAACGACTTAATTATAAAACACTACAAGATAAAGCAAAAAAGAATGTAGTGCATTAGCATAGCCAAACTATAGCGCCTAAATATAAAATGAAAACTCTTATCAATCAAACTACTAGAAGAAAAACTATAGAAGCCAAGATACCTACTATAAGCTTCATTCATATAGTTAGTTTTTGTTACCACGTTTTGAAAAGTTCCTAGTAACCGTTTTGTTAATGCACTATGCCAAATAAGAATTAATTTGGAAGAGGTACAAAATCTTGGCAGTTTGGTGTGATTATCATTCATTTATAAGTTGCAGATTCAAGCAAATATTTAATATTATAAATACAAGTCAGAACAGTGCTGATAATAGCCACACCATTTAGAATGATTATCTCACGTTGCGCAAGGGAAAGAACAAACTAGACTAAAATTGTGTAATAATCAATTTTGAAAACCGCGGTAGGAATGGTAATTTAAGACTAACACGTCTATGCTATGTATGTATCCGTATGTATACCATTATTCCAAAAAACGTAAAACGCTTGACCTCTTGAGAAATATTTTTGGAAGAGATCCAGTTTTGTATTAAAGAGATTGAAATAATTATTGGAGATTAGACATTAATATAAAACTTGGTTTTTAATTAAAGTTTATCAAATCTGAAAATTACCATAACCAAACTACAGGAACATTGTTACTGTTAAAAGCAAAATACAAAAATTAAGAACTGCCTGATAATAATTAGCTCTGAGATGAAGACAAGTGGAAATCAAACTATTTCTATGCAATGCACGAAGTGGCCAAACAAGCATTACAAAAATTTTCAAACTTTTGTCTAGATTATATGTTACAAACCAAAGAACCTTGATCATAAAAAAAAATATTTTTTACTAAAAATATAAAAGTAACAAGTTCTAAAAGTGCCCAAAAAATGGTGTTGCTTTGCTTGCATGCTTAGTTTAAACAAGGCAATAAATTTATGTTGTTTGTCTCATGAAAACAATAATTTTTGGCATAGAATCAATAATGAAAAAGCTTCTTCTCTTTCCCTTAGTGTAGATACACTTACAAATAAAATAAATAATCTCTAACTAGATTCCAAACTCTGGTTATACTTTTTTGCTAATTGTACATACAGACAAAGTTTACGTATTATTAAGGATTTTGCGGAAATTTCCATTTCATTTTTTTTCAGAATGAAGAAAATAAAAATAGAAAAACGACGTATAAATGTGCAGTAATACTTTTCTCCACAAAAACCCCATTAAGATACACCAACAAAATACCTTGTTACTGTTATAAAAATTGTTATAATCATTATACAATTATCTCATATCTATGGTAACAACTAGATATCTTGCTACTATTACAATACAACTTTTGCTGGTATCAATACCTAGTAGGTATTAATCTGAAGTGGTTGAAAAATATTACAGTAGTTATACAACCTGTTGACAATGTTTAAAACATCGGTTATTACTATTAATACTCGTTGGCCTTTTGTTGTGACATATATTTAATATCATAGAGTAAACTGTTTAATAGTGATAATAGATCAGTATTATAATAATGAATGCAGAATTATCTTAAAACAATTTATTAATAAACACACAAAATAAAAAATAATTTAATTTATATTGCAAAATCATAAATGCAAACACTGAGTAATAAATCTTAAATGCTTGTACACTAATTATCTGATCCTAGTTTCACACAAGTAATTATTATTTGTGCGGAATTATGGTCAGGATAAGATTAAAACTCAAAAACAAATAAAGTTTAAAGATTGCTGTTCCACTATTCATATAACAAATTGCTATACCATGCGTTCATGGTTGTTTACTTATTTCCAAATCTGCGTCAGTTTTCAGGTTTCTGGAAATCCAATTATTAGGTTGTAATATTGAATATTGCACATTACCAAATGTCTAAAGCTCCTAGACTTTTCCTAATATATTTCAATATTTAAGCTTTGCTTAGGTATAATCAAAATGTGAGATTTAGACGTACCGTCAAGATTTCAAGTTAAGATCAAGGTCACACAATATTAATTTCAATTGACTGAATCTAAAGAAGGCATAATAATTTTTATTTTAATAATGGTTTAATACCATTGACATCAAATTTATTTTATTATGTTATTACTCATCAGATATTTGATGCTTGGTTTTCAAATTACTGTCATGCCTAAACGGTTATCGATACAAAATAAAATTTGTAGATTGTTTTCTAATATTCTAAATTTTATTTTGCTTTTACAACTTTTAATTCAAAGTTTTTCACATTAATTCTGTTTCACTAGTATTACTAAAGAGAGGAAGTTTCTATCTTATTTACTGGAAAATGTTTTATAAAGGAATTTTTAATACTGCTCAGAGATTCGTATTTATGTTTAAGTAGGCACATGATATTTTGTTCAAAGGAAACAAGATTATTGTTACTACTTCCATGGATACACATAATGTGTTTCAGTGTTTTCACGTGAGTATTATTCAGGATATCTGATTTCTATTATATTAATATGGTATGGCTTACGTATACACATTTCGTCTAGTCAGATTTCACGGAATAGCATTAACATATTCTCTTAAACGAACCGCGCTTTGTTCAATTTAAGCAGCTCTAAATGATGTATTATTTAATTTAATACATGTTGACGATGTTGCATTGTCGGCTACTAAGTATTACATTATATTTATAGCAGCTATAGAATTACAAGTAGAATTTTGTAGACCGATTGTATATTGATACCAAATCAATACTCAAAAGTTATTTATTAAGAATTCGCCTTGAAACTTTTCTTCGAGCTCTTAACATAAAAATGAAAAGATTTGCCCCTAAATGGTAGGCAGTACACGTAACATAATTTAAGATATTACATACTAGGGGCCTAGAAACTAGAATGAAAACTGAATGCAGGTAAAAAATATAAATTGGATTCTTCTTTGGTTGCCTCAAGCAAGTTACTTTTTTTTGCTAGGGGGAAAAGGTTTCTTGATTTTTATTATCGTTATAAAGCGAAGTGAAACAATAAATTGGTAGCGAATATTCTTAACTATAAAACTAGCTTTATTACTTATTACATCATTGCTGTATTGATATATTTTTTAATAAAATCTATAAGACATTAAAACGAAAATTTATTTATATTCTGCAACTTCTGCTACTTAGTTGGTTGATAACTACTAATGATTTTTGAAATTATAGTTTATAATTTTACCTATTCTAGAAACTTTACCAAGGCCTTTAAATTATTAATGTTTAAAGTAAGTAGCATGTTTTTAATTATGTATAAAATGGAAAGAAAAAAACCTTCTAGCCATTTACTATGTATACTTGCTTTTAGCGTTTCATTTTCTAGTTGCAAGTATAGTAAGTATAACTTTTTATACTGAAGCTATGTTAGTACTCCTATACCTATTAGAAGTAAGTTATCATTTTGTATTAGATATTAGAAATTTCAATTATCAACAATTAGACCAGAATACTAGAAACATACTTGCTTAACAAAATTCTTTTGCTAATTCTCTTCATAATAAGTGATAGCTGATAACTAATATTTTATTCACATTTCAGGCCGTGACAAATCGTTTATTGTATATTTTAATAATTACTAAACTGAACATTAAAACTATTTATTTTATACACAAACAGTAGTTATAGAAGACAGATTTAAATAACATAATGAATTAGTGGTTGCTTTTGACTTACCTTTCAATAAAAGCACACTGTATATCGAAATGGAAATAAAAAAAAGCAAATGCAAAATAAACAGTATTTGAAAAATTCAAAAAATAAATGCACAGGACTTCAAGAACAAAAATATTTTAGACATTATATTACATGATGAGAGTAAGATCATTCACAACTCAAATGAAATAGCAGACAGATTTGTTAAGACACTACAGTACAGCAATATTAGAAAAATTTAAACACCATATTGAAAACAATAACAATTGCTGTACTTTTAAGAAGACGATTGATAAATTTTTATACTTTTATCCTGTAAAGGAAAATAAAATTAGAAACAAGGTAGCTTCTCTTAAGAATATTAAGGGTACGGGTATAGATTGAATTTAATTAAAGAATGTCTAGTTGAATTTATCAAGTATTTATCTTATTTAATAAATAAATCTATTGATTTGGGGCAATTTCCGTCAAGGCTTAAAATAGCACTTATTGTGCCGGTTTTCAAAAGAGGGGAAACCTACTGACTTAAAAACCTATATAGGCCTTTCTCTTTATTAAATGTCATATCCAAGATAATTGAAAATGTAGTGTCTCATAAAATTTTGAACTTTTTAAATAATTCCATTTAAAAACTCAGCACAGTTATGGAAAGGGCTAGAAAAAAACGACTGACGGCATTGAATTCTTTATTAAAAAGTGTCTCAACAATGCCCAAATGATTTTGTTCTAATTTCAAAAATAAAGGAGTTACAGCAAATTGAAAGAATCGGTCCATTTAAAAAATTCAACTTTGAGTTACAATGCAGTTATGGAAAGGACTAGAAAAAAACGACTGGCGGCATTGAATTCTTCGTAAAAAAGTGCCTCAACAATGCCAAAATGATATTGTTCTAGCTTCGAGAATAAAGGAGTTACAGCAAATTGAAGGAATTGGCCATTTTTCACTTTTTCCCTCTAGGGAACAAACAAAAGATGACAGCTTATTTCTGGCAACGGTAATGGAATAAGCACAAGAAAAGAGGTTAAGAGTGCTTAAGCCGTTTTTATTTATCTGCGCTAATAAGACAATTACCCATCTAACACCATTGAAAGTGGACCACACTGTACTCTCGAATAATCCTAGTTGCAAAATCGACTCCTACAAATCTCGCAACAGTGTAAGAGGAAGTTGGGATCCTGTATGGGCACTCGTCCATAATTTACATTGCAAAGCTAAATACCGTCAGACAAATCTTTTGCCATTCATGATGATGAGCTTTTTGTAAACCAGATGTAGTATCAAAGTATTTGAACTTTTGCGTTTTTTGAAAAAGTTCTTTTCTCTTATAAAGTTTCTCTACTAGGAGACATACGTATGGGCTTCTTCAGATTTTTCACCCGTCGAGAGATTCCTTGCTTTAAATATAAAGACATTCTTATTTTAGTAAGAGCATACTTGGTTACCATTTCTTGAATTAATAGTGGGGACTCTGGTGACTAAGTAATCACAATACGTAGAGTACGGATACTACCTTTTCTAGTCACTGTGTTGGCTATCTCTTCTTGCACCCTTAGGCGTTTACTCCAAGATGGGCGATGTACATTAAACCTTAGAAAGGATTAAATAGGCAACACAATCCACGATAAGTTCTTCAATTTTTGCTTTTTTGGTGTTTTTGTTTTATTTTCCTTTAAAAACTATCTACTGTCTACTGCAGCTTGTAGATGTGGTAGCATAAATATTGTTCCCTTGTGTTCACTTAGTTTAATAAATTGGTTCAAAATTGGGAACTTACCTTTAATATATATCAAACCAACCATGTCTTCTGGGTTAATTCAGTTCTGAAAGAAAGCCTTTGTTACCAAATTAGAGAAGCTGTTTACCGAATCATCACCAACAAAAAGGAAAAGAGTTTTCTTTTAACAGTATATGAGAAAGATTATCTGTGCAAGAGGGTCGAAAAATTTTATACAGTACAATCAATGGTGGAATCTTAACATATAAAGTCTGCATGAGAATTATGGTCAAAACTATTTTATAGTAGCAGTGTAAGAGTTGCTCATGTAGCAGTAAAATTCAGACTTGTAATAAAATTCCAAGACCATTTGGTATATTTCAGCAAAAACAACTTTGAACAAAGAAAAGAGCTTAGTTCAGGATAAATATCACTACTGGTAACATACTGAATATACTCTATTCAAATGCTTTACAATCTAAATCCAAAATCTAGATACCCATGTTAAGTTGTGTAACAGGTACTTTCCATTTGTTAGTTTTATGTTTGTAAGTTATACTTAGTATTTGACAGATGTATTGTTGCACGGCTTATTTTTCATTTTGAGGTTAACATTTGTCAGAAAATGTTTATTTGTTAATATAAACTTTTTTTACTTTTACAAATAATCTGAATCAAAACACTGTTAACTTTAATATTCTGCAAACACCAAACAAAGATGTGTTTGGCAGAAAACTCTGTTAGTTATTAGTTTTAAAGCATTTAAACAGAGTATACCTACTAATTAAAACTGATGATAAATGTAATAGAATTAAATTCATAGTAGGCTCGTTTTGATCTCTCAGAATAGACGGAATATTCTAGACTTTTATTTGCAAGGATTATTGTTTATTATGCTTTACATCACCTTTGCTCCTGAAATATGGTAGGAGTAATATTTACTATCAAAGTTGCGATATTGTACAAAACTTTGAATAAGTACTTAAGTTTTCCTTTTAAGTTTTTAAACTGACGGCAGTTTTGACTAATGCAAACATTCTTAATGTTGAGATTCAAGATGAGATTAATTTTTACTTTTACTTCAAGTGCGAAAGCACGATAAACTTTGTAACTTTTTGCTCGTACTGTTCATATCAAAAAGTTCATTTTATTTATAGAAAGATGTAAGTGTATCTACCACATTATAGAAGGAGAACTTTAAACTACGTTATCGTTTTTCTTTATTTATATTAAAACTTTAAAAACTCAGGCTTGTCCGAAGTTGAAAACTTGTGAGTGCAGTACTTATCCTATTCCCTAGAAAAATGTCCCAGAGGTTTTAAGTTGCGGACATTTGGTAATAAAATATTGAAATATGTGCTTGTTTATAATTCTACGTTGATAAATAATAAAAAATTGGAAAAACTGTCTGGTCCATAATTTTAATAAAATATTAGCTTTCCCAAAAACTTTTTCTACGCTTAAATTTTATATTGAATCTATATTTTTATCAGCCTTTATTTTTTAGATAATTTAAGGGTTATTTGAAATAAATAGGAAGAATTTAAATTGCTACTAATGAAATCCTGGTAATATTTTATAGAAGGACGTAATAAACACGCGAATGGAAAATAGCACCTAACTGCTACCGTTCAGAATCATTTACATTTAAGCACACTTCAGGTAATTTGTTTGGTAACTAGAGGTAGAATTTAAATTAAGGTTTTCTTGCAATATTAAGAAAATGTTGGAAGATACTCATTAGTATATAAAGAGCAGTCCTATTAGGACCTGAATAGATATAAAAACGTCAAAGATAATACTCTTGAAACAAAACCAAAATTAGATACTCTAATAAGGAAGACCTTATACAGTAAATAGCAATTATCAAGCAAATATGCCGCCATACAAGCAGTCAACTCAAAGGAGAACTCCGAGGTTACTAATTAGCTAAAAACTCCAATTAATTTAATAAGATTTATATTAACAAGGACAACTTTAAAGGTAAACATTTAAATTGATATTAACTAAAATGTTCAGAACGTAAAGAGTTCATGTACAGTTACTCTTCTAAAATGTCCATTACATTTTTAGTGCAAGAATAATTTAAAAGAACCAACGTATGCCCTACAACCTTTTCCCAGATTAGCAATTAATTATGAATCTACGAGGGAATTCAAATTTGAGCCGAGCTTTCTATTACAACAAACGTTACAAAAAAGATCTACACTTTTTACGGGTTTTACTATGCTTTTGCTCAATCAGAATTTACAGTTTCTCTTGATAAGATAATTGTCGCACTTTTCAATAGTATATTACATTAGAATGATAACCACAAAAAAATTGCAAAACATGTTAAAGTCATGCATGGTGATAGTTAGCAGTATGGATCCTAAGTAAAACCTTTTTAACAGGTGCTTCTCCCATTTATAAATAGAAGCGTACAGTCTTTTGCACTCGATATCAGAGTAAAGTTTTAAGAATTTCTTTATTTCATTTGTTATTCGAAATACGGGATTAGTGACATTTAGCCCTCGTAGATGTAACGAACTGACATGCCAGCAGAATAGCTCTAGAGTCGAAGATGGATGTAGTTTAACCTATTTCTTCAAATGCACAAAATGATCAACAAGAGTTTAACCTGAAAGTTCAAATTCAAGTTTTGTCTAAATTAATAAGCGCCAGCCACTATGTTGTATTCCATTGCAGATCTGGTGGCAAACGAAAGACAGACAATACTGTTCGGTTTGCATCGTGGCAGCTCAACGTGAAACAGTCACGGAGCTAAAACCAAGTCGCAAAATCGATACGCCCTTTTATCTAGTACAGCTGAAATGATGAGCATCACTCGTCAATGCGCAGATTCGTAATATAACTATTCGGTTTGCAAACCAAGTCTTCAACTTATGTGCGTTTGTGACATGATGCTGGAAGGTGCGCAAGCCTGCAGACCATAATACTGGCTGCCCCTGATTTATTAATTTTCATATTTAAAATGGCAACGATGGAGTAATATAAACTTAATGGGATCTCAAAATGTCATTACATCTCCTCCTCTAAGAATGTTTTAAAAAATTCTCCTAAATCACAAAAACTCGAAAAGAATATTTTGAGAAAAATACATAGTCAAATCAAAGGCTAATACTAGTTCTTAGTACAACACCAAGAGGATACAATCGGAAGATTTCCAGAGTTAAAGTCAAATTTGAGCAGCGCAAATTTAGATAATCAGATTTGAGAACCATCTGCTCTAATTTAACTCTACGGTCTAGCCAACCCGTCTCTAAATGCACTAAAATTATTCTTTACAAAGAGAAATGAGGAAGAGTAAGTTCAGTACTAAAACAACTGCTACAGGTAGTACAGTTAGATGCGATAAGCAACAAGAATCTGACGGGTGTCCAAAAACTTGTGCCATCACGTATTTCCTAAACTAGAAAAAACCGTAAGTTTTTTACAATTTAATGTCACTGACATAAAATTTACTTAACATTTTTAGTTTTACAAAATACAAAGTTATTGGACACCCTTTACAAACTTTCAACCTATATCGTCTAGTTTGGGTGTGAACCAGGACGGTACTAACCATAGCCAGAGTCAAAACACAAAATTCGTTAAAATTAATTACAAAAGGAAAGTGATTGGGTCTAATTACCACACGATCAAAGTCATACTTCCCAACATGACACTGAACCAAGACAAATTCTCACTCGTGAGTAATATTCCGCAGAAACAGCGTTAACCACTTCGTAGCTACTTTAACAAATGCTGAGGTTGACTCACCGTTTTATCTAAATGGTTCGATCGATACTAGATGGGTCATAAAGCTACTACACGCGAAGTAGGTAAACTCTAGTCAGAAGTAAAGCAGCTCTTTTTCAAAAGGTTCGGATACACTATATTGGGGAAATTGCCGATAATACAGATTAAAAATAGTTTTAAATGCTGGGCTCGTCCTAAAACAATACAAAAGTCACAATTGGCAGACTCAAATTTGACACTAATTCCATTACGGAAAAGCGTTCACCGAAAAATGAAATCAATATTTGAACATCTATTCACAATAATAATTTGCACAACCGACAGCTTGATGCATACATACATATATTTCGAACGCAGGCTTACCTGTGCGATCAGAGGAAATTCTTATACTGAAGGTCTGCAACAGTTTTTCGCTTAGTTGCCAACTGTAGATATTTAGAACGCGCAGCTGCATGGTACAACCCCAATCAGCCTTTGGAAAATATTATTGGCTGAAGATGTGAGCTTTCATTCAAACAGTTTTGTAAAAACTTAGTAAATAGAAAACAAAGTTTGTGTGGATATTGTCAATATTTTAATTTCTTCTTCTTCTTTTTGTGATAGATCTGATGATCTGTTTATCCCGGAATTACTGGCGTTTTTCTTGAGATGCAGATTGCCAGCTGTCTTGCCATTTCATAGGTGATCTTGCATAAGGTTGGCGGCCTGCTGCTTTTCTTTCCAACACCCTGCGTGCCAATATTCTTCTCTAGGTTTTGAAATATCTGGTGCGTACGTGCTTATAAGATGGTAGACAATGTTGTTGATTTAAAGACTGGTTTTCAAAATTCAGTCTCTTACGTATTCAGTATCATATATGCTCTGTTTATATTTTTTGTTAGGTCTATATGTAGTCGTACCTTGTGCTTTCTTCTTCGTTTCGAACAAACCACCGATATCCATTTGGTGCTTCTTCATTTCTAGTATGATTTTTTTACCTTTTCGGTTCTACGGTGTGATATTCCAGCAGGCTAGCCTTGTGATAGTGTGTTTTCGTTTCCAGATCGTTTGTCCTTTTTCATAGAGTGGGTAGTTCTGTCTTTGGGTTTTATAAGCCATCATTCTGTTTTACCTCAGGAAAGTAGCTAACCTAACCTGAGAACTCTCCTCATTTTCCCGGCCTTGGGACCGACAACATGACCCCTGAGCTACTGAATCCAGCCAGGAATCATACAGGCGGAGTTTAATTTTAATTTAAGTTCCTAACCACAATGAATATAGTTTATTGGAAGCAATTTCATAATTTGTTCTTAATCTACACTTTATGCAAAATTTAAGTACTAAATCATTACTGATAAGGAGATAAAGATAAGTGTAGCTAGAGCAAAATTTCTTGCAAACGCCTCGAATTTGAACCGCTGTCGTAGTTCAAATTTTTTATTTACGTTAAAGTTTTAGAATATCTTAATTTTTAAAGTTCGTAAATTCTGCTAAATGAAGGCTCATTTAAACTCGAATATTTTATGTATTTCTCGTAAATTCACATTTTCTTGCTCAATTACGGTAACTTAATTTTGTAGGGCCTCAAAATGTAAACAAGTTTCTGCATAACATTGGCCTAGAAATACAGTTAAATAAAATAAATCTTAACCTACATTGATCGTATTTCCTAAACCATTAATCATAATAAAGAAATATTGTCTACTATCAATAATAATAATTACTTAGTTTTTTTTTTATTAATAACGCAAAATTAAAAGAGACGAGGTTGTTATGTAATTGTTTATATTTTTATGTGAATAGCACGCATTTACATACATGGCATCATGTACTCCACATCATTATTACCAGAAACTTCTAGAACATTACCTCATTATCAAGCAATTATCTGCATTAATAATTCCTAAACTAAATTTCATTACTGATAATGTTACACTGTAAACTAAACCCGTCGTATAATAGGAAACCTCCGAAACTAAATTAATATTGCTCGCTAAGTTCGACAATAATTTTAATTATACCGTAAATTTATAGCAATAAAGATACTTGCCTTCTTGTTGCCAAAATTCATTAAATAACCATCATATAAAAGCCCTTGCTTTCGTGTCAAAAGACGTAGATTTTCACTTCAAATAGTTCTTCGCAACAGAGTCGAGCGAACTCAAAGCTTTCAAACGTCGCGTCCTTGCTTGAAAGCGAAAATCACTTACTTACCACTTCAATTCGTGACACCTACTTAAAAGAGTTTCGGCGGTGTAATTTTCGATTCGTGTTGGTGGATCCCTTTTCGTGTAAGGAAGCTCTCGCCAACTTTATAAACCGCTTTAATCAGGCAACACAGCAGAACTAACTAAACTAATTAAGCGATCCTGGTAGACCGCACAACAGAGTGGACCATTTATGTATTACGGTTTCCACAAAATGAAAGGAATTTTATTTTTTCCAAATATTTTTTTAATGGAATTTGTAATTTTACGAGGGAAATTAATTGCGAAACAGTTTACGATGAGGGTAAAACATTATTAAATATTAAATTAATAAACGAGTCAAGCTCGGAAAATACTCCGAAATTCTGAAATGTAATTACAGACGCTGGAATTAAATATTTGATAGGGCCTTATTAAAATAAAATTTTTAAGTGAGAGCATAGAAACAATAAACTTGTAACTTTATTGAAATCTAGAAGAGATATTTCAGACAGCCTTTATTGCTTTTGTAATTTGCTTTAACAAAGAACAGTGTTGAAATTAAGATTGAATAATATTTGAACTAATTAAACTAAACATAGAACTCTGAATCATCTACTGATGGAGTTGAATAGAAATTCGAATCTATAAAAGACAAAATACAAACCTTCTCAGGAAGAGCAGATTATAAGGTAATGAAGCAACTGTCACAAAAAGATGTAATCTAAAATCATTTATAACATAGTTATTAAATGATTCAGTTTAAAACAAGCTATCCGTGGGTGTACAAAGAGAAGTTGAAACTCGTTCAATCTCCAATGACAGATTTTACAAAGTTCAAAGAATTGTTTAAAAGTGGTTTTACCTTTCAAAGAATCACCCAAGAATTTTATATACTTCCAGTTAAAAATAAAAGATCTATCTACGTAATGGTAAATCAAGTTATCTATTCTTTTATAAAATAAAAATTTACAATGAAAATACAGAATTAATAATGCAAACCACTATTAATCAGTTTCAAATTGTTAGACCGTTACATATCAAAACCTTCATTTATAAACATACCAGTGTTGCATTCCATTATATCTCAATTCGAATTTTACTATTATTTTTAACGTCATTAATCTTTTAAGCGGGAAAATTAACCCTAAACCTTTTAAAATATTTATTGCCTACAGTTTCTTCTAAACACATTTAAACATTGTTACAGAAAAGATGGGGTTTAGTGACCCACATGGCGATAACTTATCGTCAACATATTACTAAAGTGCTACTTGATCAGCTCAGACGGTCAGAGACGGATGGGTTCGACAGTAAAGCTAGGTGTCAGCTCACTTTCAAAAGGAAAATTAGGGAAATGAGTCAGATAAACGGAAACCACTGACGGTAGAAGTCCGTCCAATTACTAAAGACCCCGTCATAAACCAATACTAAAGATCTCGGTAAACTTATAAGATCGTTAACAGTTTGCTTTTGTTTACTAGACAGAATTCAAAAGAGACACGCAGTATAATAAACTCTCTATTACTGTTAAATAATAATCTTTACAGTCTGGAGAACTGTTTCCGCTAAGCGGGCCGACAGCAGCTTTCAATTATCTTGTACGCCTGTAAGTGATTCAAACATAAACTTCCAAACACAAGAATAAAGATTAACAAGTAAGTTAAAATAAAACAATAAAATCATTCGTTATACAAAACAATATCTGTAGTATTGAGTTTGAAAATCGTACTGTAATTGTTTGATTCAATTCACAAAATAAACTAAAAATTTATATTCTTTAATTAACGCAACTTAACTTCAATAACAGTTGACTGTAAGTAATCAATAGACGTATAAATATTTTGTCAGTACAGAATGTATTCGAAATAACCAGCTCTATGTTATTATCTCAGACCTAATTTGCAGTTTGTCTCGACAAATAACGATTGTTCAACTTTATACACTCCGTATGATCGATAAATAATAAATAACAATAAAAAGAAAGAGGCAACTGTTCCGCGTTGAGACGACTAGACATGGATTTTATCGTCTCTAACAAGATCAACAATTTAAGTAACATAAATTTATTTACTGTGTCCTTATATTGTGAAATTATTATCACGATTTTGTTGCAGTTAACTAATTTTTTGTTTTGTTGTAAAATAAACGGAGCTATACAGCAAATACAGCAATGCAATTCGGCTCAAGAAAAGAAATCAATCAAGAATATGTACAAAGTTTGGGCTTACATAAGCTAGATGCGTTAGATCATTTTTGGAAATCTTGGCACACTGCACTAAGGATTTAATTACGGATCGCGCACAATTATTTTAATCTTTTATTTGCTGGCGCTGTTACAATTCTTAGGTATCCTCCGTGGACACGCTTAGCAGTTATTCAGTGCGAAGTGCGAGATTGCTTCAAGCCAAGATACAATTAAAGAAACAACTAAATCAAGTGTTTCGTCTAGAGCTTTCTGTATGTGTATATCTACACTACAATAGCCTGGAATACGGAACTTGATAGTGCGCTTCGGTTTGGTAAATGGTCTGAATTGATGGGCGACTTGAATTTCTCTGGCAGCCTTTTTGTAGAGGGAATTTGACAGCAAGGATCAGCTAAAAACAAATTTATCCGTGATACGCATTCTAGAGATAAACTGCTACTTTCTATCCTTTATATGATAATTTCTTTGCAACTGGATGAAATTAAATAAATTGCGTTACGAGCTTTGCACAATGGTAACAAATTCATACGAAAAGCACTAAAAGGGTTAACAACAGAGCAGAAAATCCTTTGATGGCTTCTACAAGGAAGATTTTACTTAGGTGTTAGGTGTTCGGACTAAACGGGTCATGCTCGAAACTTTTACGAAAATCTCTGAATTCAAACAAGGCCGAAGTGAAACTTCTAACCAAGAGCACCCTCCACTCACACTGAGGAAGCAAAATGTATTCTATTGAGAAACAACAATCTCTGATTGGGTGATTGAAAGGAGCAGTTTGCAAGTTAAAACGTGGAAAGAAATTTCTCAAGTAGAACTAAACTCACCCCACAGCGGTTAATAAATTGTCTGCGTCTGACGTTTTACACTAGAATAGTAAAATTTGAATTTAAATGTACAATAGAATTTCCACACATTTAATTTTATCCAACTGACAAGTTTTATATTTAATTATTTAACATTTTTTCAGAGATAAAAGAGAATTCCTATTTTGAAGCTAACCTTATCTTAAGAATAGCATTAAAGCTATTTTATTTTACATTTTCTAAACTTCTCAATTTGCTTATAAAATTTAGAATATGTTCTCTCGCTCTACAGACAAGAATACATTGTTTTTTTTGTATACGGGATGCGTCAGACTAACGGGAATACAACGGAATGAGTTCTAAAAGTGAAATAATACCTTTGCACGTTATTTGAATTGCGGGGCGGTTCAATTACAAAAATAACAATATCGTCACTTTATAAACTTCTGTTAGATGTAGAATTTAATTTTAATGACGATATCATAGTTTCACCAGCTAATTAGTTGATTTTTTACAAAGTTCTTTGGCGAACCAAATACAAAAAGGGGAAAAAGAATTTTAAGAGAAACTTCCAGTTGCCTTTCCCTGCAGAAATCTTAGCTTGTGCTAAAAATTGCTAATAGCTTCTCTCCAAGTCTTATCTAATGTTACTTCTGGGAAAATACTGTACCAATACAATTATTAGTTAACTTGACTCTTTACTCTTTCGGTCAAAAAAGTATGTTTCCTTTTTAAAACCTTAAATACTTCATTTCTAATGGTAGATAAATTTTGGTGAAAGAACAGAAATTTTCCCTTTTTATTTTGATTCAAAAGATTTAATTTTGAAAACTTCTCGAGTTAGGAAGTAGTAGTGTGCTACATTGTATGTGAATATTGCACCCCTCCTTTGTGGTGATAACAGTGCTAACTCATTGGAAATTTGTGCAAGTGCCTCTTATGAAATATCCGGATTCTATCCAGTGTCAGCATTCCTAAAATTATACTTAGTTTATTTAATAAACAAAAGTTTCTCTAAAGCTTGTTTTAGTTTAACCTGGAAAACCTCATTGGAGATTACTCCGCCAAGTTAGCTAGACCTTTATTAATCTCTCTCTAACTAAGTGCTTGCAAGTTTTCAACAACGGCCTAAGTGATGTTACCTTCTACGCAATATCAGAAAGGAAAGCGACCTATTCTACGGTTCCGAAATCGGTGTAGTTCAATCTGCCGCTTATAGTGAGAGTTTAACTTTAAGATTTTTGATGTTTTTATTTTAGAATTCTGTTTTTACAATAAACATTTGTTTCATATATTTTCTTGGGTTATAATTTTTATGCACCTTATTCTCTTACCCTTTATCTATGCTCAAAGCCACCAACTGGAAAGGAAGGATTTTATTATCTTTTTTTATTATTACTGTTACATCGCTATTATGCTAGTACAGAAGATAGTGTTGTAGTTGATGTGGCGCTATAGGAAAATGACACTGTCAGTTGAGTATGTTAATTTTTATAGCCAGCTTTAGAATGAAATAATTTTAAGGCACTAAAAACATTTTCTTGTACTTAATAGTTATGAGCTGCATATTGTTCTTACTGCATCGTTTCCACAACAAATAATGAATTTATTTGTTTGTATAAAAAATATTAAATTACTACGAATTATTAATGTTCTAACTTTAAGTTTAATTTCAGGTAAGCGGAAACAACAGTCCGCAAGTACAAACAGATTTTCTACAGATGACAGATTAAAGTTTAAATATTCAAGAAAAGTAATCAAATGTTTCGTGCTCTAATTTCGTATTATTTCTTATAAATGGGTCTTTTCTCAATTGAAGGTTCCAAAAATCTTTGTTTACAGTATTATCAAATTGAAGAAAGTTGGGATGTACATAGATAGATAATCGTTACATTATGATATAATAACTATACAAAAAACGGTGTCTTTTTTATTTCCATTTATCTTACTACAATTTTACCTCATTAGCTTGCTAAAATATCGTGATACTACTTGCTGTTATACAAATTTTTGGTTAGGTTAGCTGAATCCTTGTTAATAAATTTAATAACCACATTGTTCCATCCGGGGTTTCAACATAATAACTTATTATTAATACATCCCTTTCAAGACAAAAGCAGGATATTAAATAACAAAGGATCGTTAGTTTATGGCGATAATTAATTATTCCAGTGTAACTGTTAATATTTTTGTCGGCTCGAATAATCCCTTTTTTGTTTCATTATTATTATTACACCTCCTAACATTGCAGAATCTTCACTAAGCTCCGTCGAAAATAAAATATTGATTTATAATGTTAACATTACCCTCAAGATAATTGGTAACATGTAATAAGGAGATCGTGTTTACATTTAATAATGTGTATATCATATACCCACATACACCTCCTGCACTCAGGCTGCAAGATAAATTATTATAGCCGATAATATTAGTGGGGTGTGTATATTACAACCCAAGTTTATACATAGAGGATTTATATTCTGCGCAAACTTGTACGATGTTTGTCTTTAAGTTATGATTGAAAGATTTTTATAAAGTTTCAAGGAGAGGAAAAACTTTGATTTAGAGATTTTTTTTCTAAGTATCTTTTAATTCCACCAACGTAATTTCTTTTTAGAGAATAAGAAATTTGTCAATGGTTCAATTAACGCAAAAAGCAAATTTGCACTTGAAAGGTTCGTTCTTTTAGGATTAAAAGTCCTTTTATGCGTCACGTTATGTAAGCAAATGATCACAGTCAAAAACGTTCATTTTCTAAATTAGTTTAAAAGTATATAAAAAGGTAGGGAAAAATTAAAAAGACTTTGATCAAAAACTTCTTGGTTATTTCTCAACCTAAAAGTTCCTTTCATTTTGATTATTACTGAAATATAACGTTAAGATATTATGATATTACATTTCTGCATTTGCTAATTGAGATTTTTTTCCTATCTAATTTGCTTGACCAATCAGACAAAACTCAAACGTAACCTATAACCAGAAAAACTTCACCTAAAGAGTATGCTGTATTCAAGTGTTCTATAAGTAGACCACAGTAAGTTCTAAACATTTTAATCTTCGTAATACCGATCTTCGACTCTTGTTTTTTAAATTACACTTTATCCTTTTTTATCTACATTTTGCTAAAGATCTTTTGTTTCCTTTTCATGTACCTTTAAAAACTATCTAAAATTGAAATAAGAGTCCGATAAAAATGGAACCAATATTCTCTGTGCAGTAGTCAAAACTGAATCTGAATACCCAAGACCGAGCAAAAGTCAGCAACGTAGTCGATTTATTGCTCACGTTAAATTGTCGCAATTTTTGTTCTTATAATTAATTCTGGTATTTATGATATCAAGACCATCTTTTAAATGTTTTGGAAGGTCTATATCAAACCTTTATTTTATTCAAATAGTATAAAGATAAAATTTGGTACTTTGGTACGTGGTAACAAATTTATTTTGAAACGCTTTGTATATTTTCGAATTTGAAGTACCTTGTATATTTCTGTTTTGTTTTCAATAATTTCCTCATGTTGGATTTTTATTGACTAATTCTTAATTTTTATTAATTTTTTTATTATCTAAAAATTTCTTTTTATACGTATGTTTCGAAATCAGCTGTTTGGTTATTAAGCAAATATCTTGTCATTTAATCCTCCAAATCCTCCTAGTGACATCTAGTGATTAAGATTTGTATTATGTTGGAATGACGGCGCATGCGTTACTTTACAAGCCCTTCAGAGGTATTGTGAATTCTTTCCTTTTCGACTGCAGATGTCAAAGATATATACACGTTATTTTTGTTCCTTCAGCGATTGGGTTTTCAGGTAAATCGGCCTGTGCATTTATTTTATCTTGCCTAATCCTTGGTTATTTCTATAGGATTGCCTTTTTCTTTTTTTTTGCAGTATCGTCAATTATCGTTTTCTCGCTCTGTTTATCTACTTATTATCAAATTGATTATTATTCCCCTGTTAATACCACTACAAAGGCGTGTCCGTAGCCATCTTGATCTGCGAAGTTTCGAAGGCTTTATTAATCGAATACCAATCGATTATGATACAAGAATTTATGGAACATCCTTTTACATTTGCTGGCTAATCATCCCAACGGACAAAATCCAGAATCCAGGTAGTTACTACTGAATACACAGCATATAAGACAAGACAAAGAAAGGTATTTATTTATTGAAATTTGCTTGAAGGAATACTTATTCATTGATGCTCCACAGCTAGAATTTATCTTTTAAGTTTATGTATTATCAAATTAAAACTCACTTGAATACTAATGGAATTCAGTTCTTTTATCTTATGGTAAGGTTATTGTTTGACTTTCACCTTTACTGTAAAGTAAGCTTTTATTTGTAACAGTTATTGTTTTTACATTTTATTTTTCTCGCCAAATCTCTATATTAATGGGATCAGAGAATCTATTAAAATTTATTCAATAGAGTTTAATTAATGCTCTTTGTATGTTAATCATAACTTGATTCAGTTTCGAAAAATTTTGATTTATCGTTATTCACTTTTTTTTAATCGTAGTAATGTTGTTATGAAGGCCTTCAAGGGTTACAATTTTGTATTATCAAATTAATCATTGCCATTGAGATATTATAATATGAATGTTTTGTTTCTTTTTTTCTTAGGTGTGTAACGCTAATAAATATATGTATATATATGTTAAATTATAATTAAATATTATTATTATATGTTTTGCCTTTTATTTTACTGAGAGAGTACTAAGCCAGAAATTGAAAGTTTCTTCTCATTTACATGAAAGTCAAATAACAATGAGGGACATTCTAACCATGCACTACTGTGCGAATTGATGGAAACAAAGGCACATTACTCCTGCAATGAACTGTTGCAGGCCTATGCTTGCAACAGAGTAATTTCTACTTACCTAGACTTGTCTTGGATATTACTCTTTTATACTTATTCTTTAGTTTGACAGTTCGAACTCATATTTAGTGGTGTTAGAACGTATTTTCCACCTTTTTTCTTGATATTACCTTGCAAAGGATTGTTTGATTTTTCTTTTGTTTACGAACATCACACACGTTCAGAAAAAGGCGCTGCGGGAAAAAAGAAAAACCGTTTTTTCAAGATTCAATTTCATCCGGAGCTTACCTAACCGACCTCTTTGACAAGGCCACATCTAGCAGGCACTCAAACCTCCACCAAAAGTGATGATCCAAAT
>VTPC01001977.1:44128-59877 GCA_011009095.1 Ignelater luminosus
TTTTTTCCTTTATTTTAATATTTTATCAAAAGTACGTAGCAACGTGTATTACAAACACGCAAACATAATACTTTACCTGTTACATATTCTATGTACATAAATACATATTTCAAAATGACCCAATTTTTTTAGAATTCAGTAAATTAATCACATCTTTCAGTACAAATCTCTATTTGATTGATGTATGTGTTTTTATACTTTACCTACCCGTTAAACCTAAATTACATATCCAGACACTTTTTTGTTTTTAATTGCCATTCAGCTGTGTTTAGAAAATACGTAATTTCTAATTTTTTTCCTGATTTAATTTGTAACAGATAAAATCATTAGATAAAATATTCTAGAATTAGCAGCTTATACAGAATGATTGTAAATGAGTGAGTATGGTTTGAATTTAGCGTCACATTTAAACTATTTTCATGTTGGCACTACTTGTTTACTTTTTGCAATCTGTCAAATAATATAATCTATCTTTTTTGTATATATTTAGATAGTACTGTTTGTTATTATACTTTGTAGTGTGCTTTGATATTGTTTTATTAATATTATATTACATTTCAACGAGCACATAATGTAGACTATTATTCAAGAGGATGAAGTTTACACACGAGCTGAAGGCGTAAATCATCCGAGTGAATAATGCTCACTATGTCGTATCGAATACGACGTTTTATCTACGATTCTAACACTTCTGAAGAAGATCTGGAGGTGAACTCCCCTGAGGGAAGCGATGTCCAAATTTTTGAATATGTAGAAGTCAATGAAAGTAAGCAATCTTCACAAAGAGAGTTTTAGACCTGGAATACAAGAATCCTCTGAAGACGTAGTCCAAATTTTTTTTCTAACAATAAATAGTTTGAGATTATAACTATTTCTATTTTTTTATATCTATAAATAGGCAACCAACAAAACACCGCCAGTGAATAAAATCCATAATACACTAGTGTTTTATGAGTATGATTATATCCCTATGGTTACGCGTTACGCAAAAAGCAAACAAGTAGTGCCAACATAAAAATAATTTAAATGTGACGCCAAATTTAAACCATCCTCACTCATTTACAATCACTCTGTACTAAACTTCTACTCGATCTGGTTGTGGGAAGAAAAGAAGCTCTAATAATAATTTTGTCTCAAGAAAGTACTGAAAGTTTCTTACTTTACAAATCTAGTTCACCACCTGTTTCAAATTATACATTTAATTTAAAATTGTGCAGACGAATATTGCACTAATCTTTACTGGTGAGCTGGGTAAGGTCGGTAATAGAAGAAAGAATTGTCAAGTCTGGTTTAAAAGATTTCAAGGTAGACATCGTGATAAGAGAAGGCGACTTTTTGTAAAATGCTCCGGATGGTAGGTAGAAGCTGGTGAAGCAGTCCCCAGATAATCTATTGACTCTGCACAGTCATTACCAGAGCAAAACTTCTGCGTGGTTTAGTGGTCTGGTGGCTGAGTGTTGAACGCACTATTATTGCCTACATATTGGGCAAGATTCAACGAATGGCTTGTTACAACCGCACTGGAGGTTCTACTAAGGCTACCAGGACTTGTTGTTTAGATAAAGAAGGAGACTATGGTGATTACTTCAGAATGCAAGATACAAGGTTATGGTTTGACAGAGAAATAAGAACAGGACACGCCAAAAGACCAAAGTTGCTTAGGAAATACTCTTTTACAACTCAGCCAGGAAACGATAAAGGAAGATAGACAAGCAGACTCTTAACACAGGACTTGATAGTCTTTTACACAGACAGAACGCATTTGGAAGACAGGCAATCCCGTGGAGCAGGCATATAAAGTATTAAGGTGTGCAAGAGAGTTTTTTGTTGAGAAAAGACACTGTTTTTTCAAACATGTCTTTTTCATTTTATCACTGGAAGATACAAAAAGAGTAAAGAGAACAAAATCTACATTTACTTTGACAAAAAGGCGTTACCAAAAGCAATTTACTCAGCCAAACCGAGAAATGTTCAAAATTGAACAGAGGCTTTGTAATGACAAAAAAGTCAATCTCAACTAGGTTTTTGATCACAGTGGAATCCACGACAACATGAAGGCTGATAAACTTACTAAACGCCAAACCGGGGACGCCTGTCTAAGACAGGAGCCGTTTTTTTTTGTAGATCAAGGCAACAGACCACTTCAACTCTAGATGTATAGGCTTGCGAAACACAGGAGGATTAGATAAGTAGCAAAGATTATTGTCAGGTTAAATATTATACAGTGTGTTCAGTGAGGAATGAGACAGCGCGATATCTCGGGAACGAATGCAGATTTTAAAATTCTGAAAACTTTGTTATAAATGTAAGGTAGGAGCACATATTTTGTGATAAAAAGTTTTTAAATTAAATGCGTCACCGCCAGGTGGAGCTACCTAACTTAGTTTTTTTAAATGCAATACTCTACTTTTTATTTGATTTTTGGATTCTGCAACATATTTTTAATAACTTTCCTTACAAGTGCTACCAACCTATCTGGCTTACTTTTCGGGAAAATAATAGTTTTTATAAATTTAACATAAAGATGTAATAGATTGTATTCTGTAGAGATAATAAATAAATTCTTCTACATTTCTGGAAGGTGTACGGTAGACTACATTTTTTACATGCGTTCAAAGAAAGTAGTCTAAATGAGTTAAATCCGGAGAACGAGCTGGCCGTCTTATAGAACCATTAGTACCTATCTATCGTCTCGAAAATACCCTGTTCAGATGGTCTCTTACTATGTTACTGTTATGGACAGGTGCACCGTCTTGTTGAAAATGCATCACCTGCATCAAATTTAAATTAACATTCTCAAGCAAAAAAGATAGCTGATATATTAGGGTTTTTCCAAGACGATGGATAGATACTAATGGTTCTATAAAATGGCCAGCTTTAGAAATGTAGAAGAATTTGCTTATTATCTCTACAGAATACAATCTTTTACATCTTTAGTCAAATTTACAAAAATTATTATTTTCTCGAAACGTAAACCAGATAGGTTGGTAGCACTTATAAAGAAAGTTATCGCAAATATGTTGCAAATTCCAAAAATTGAATAAAAAGTAGGGTATTCCATTTAAAAAAATTAAGTTAGGTAGCGCCACCTGACGGTGAGGCATTTAATTTAAAAACTTTTTATTACAAAATATGTGCCCCTACCTTACATTTATAACAAAGTTTTCAGAATTTTTAAATTTGCATTCGTTCCCGAGATATCGCGCTGTCCCATTCCTTGCTAAACACACTGTATAATCAAGTTTGGTTGGTCTAAGCTAAATTACTTAATGAGATGAATCCGAAAGGTCCTAAGTCTTCTAGCAGGTGCCCTAACAGGCCACAATACTCTTAGACGGCAGTTATACATTGATGATGAAGATTATTCGGTATGACGTAAGAAAAGCGAAAAAGACTTTGTCTTACAACTACCTGAGATAATGTGAGAAATACAAAATATTGCAGTTCAAGACTTTTCAGGCCGTTAGTCTATCAAGGAAAGGGTTATGGGCAGGGAGGAAAGAGAGGTGTAGCAGATGGCCCTGTAGGTGGTTAAGAACATGATAGCAGTTTGTTAGCATAAACAGCCTAAGAAGGCTAAGCATCATTTTAATTTTTATACAATGCCCATCCATTGAAAGTTTTTGCCTTCAAGCTCCCAACCAAGATCTACTTATCTTACTTCATGTTTGTGATGTGAAAATGTGGATCTTAAATTGCGAATAAAAGATTATACACAAGTTGATAACAAAAACTTTCAATTGAATAAATGAACTATTTACAATAATTACTTGGGTCCGCGCCACCTTGTTTGAGAGAGCAATAATCCTTCTTGCTCTTGGTGCACAACATTTCCCAATATTGATTAAGTGGATTATGGTACTGAACGGAAGTAAACTAGTGACTTGGATACCCGAAACGTTCCATTCAGAATCTAAGGTGTTCTTTGCGCTTAATGAAAGTTTAAGTTTGTTAGTGAACCTCATTAGCAATTTTTTCGTTCACCACAATCGGCTAGATACGCTCTTAGAATATAGTATCAACAGTAATAGCGCCCTAAACTGGTTGTTGGAGCAATTCGCACGTTAGCTTTGCTTTTACGCGTCTGCCCAGATAATCCCCTCAAAGTGCAACTGTTACTTTTTTTACCCGTGGTTAATCTTGCACTAACATTCTTGATTATCACAGTTTCTGAGCTTCGAAATCCTTGGTTTTGCAAAATGTTTTCTCAAAATGCCTTAAAATTCACAATCTAGTTTTATGACGAGTCAGATGATGCTTTGCTATCGCGAACCCTACCAGCAGAGTTTATTGAACTCATGTAGTATCAGTAACACTAGCAAAAGAATCTTAACTACGTCTATTCAAACCAGAAATGCTTCTCAGAAGCAAAAAATGCAACTGAAGAAATTTACAGATTAGTTTAAAGAAAATAATGAACATTGAATAATATAGTTTTCAGGTCCAAATTTGTAATTCATTATGGTTAAACTAGAAATATAGTACATAGTAAAAGTAAGTCCCTTGTCAAAACTCTTGATTATAGAAGTCTGTAAAATCCAAAATTACAAATGTTAAAAGCATTGAGCTACCGTCAGAACCTAAATGAAAAAAGTAATTTTACCGAGCAGCCTTTTAAAAGACACAAACATCCCCAACAGCAGCAAATCTACTTATTGCATGACCCTTCTACATAAAAAACCTTCAAAACAAGGCATTCCCAGAGCGATCGTTCTTTGAATTTACATATATTTTTTACGTTTGCTATTTGCCTAAGTTCTTTTTCCAATATGAATGTATAGCGACTCACTTTAATCTCGTGAACTACATATAAACGTTGGTTTGAAAAAATTTTATATCACAAAGAATAGGCGTGATATAAAAACACACAAATTTGAATTTTACAGATCTGTAAGAATGAATTAAAAACACACAACTTGTTATTGGTATTAATAAGAATGATAGTAATAATGCTATTGTTAAACAAATTTTTAAAAGTCTAGAAAAAGTCGTTTTATTATTAGCTTGAAAGAAATGTGAATACGCATTTCATTATAGCTACCATAATTATTAAGAAGTTCTTTTTGTGAACCCTTTATCATCCTGATTACTTAATTAAAGATCCTTTTTTTGTTTATTCCTAAAACGTATTTTCCCTTTTGCTAATAAAGCCTTTCTAAATGCAACACTTAAACAGTTGGAGTAATAAAAAAAACCTCTTTTTATCGTAAAATACTTCAGTAGGCTTTATTGTAATCGCCATTTGTAGGCGAAAACTCGAACGCCTTTCCCTATTATTTAGTTGATCAGAATTGAACATTTGATGGTTTTATAGCCCTTACTTTAAGTGGCGAATAAATGTGAATAGTCGTCTTCTGACTTCTAAAACGGCTAAACGAGACTCCAGAGAATTCTTTTTCGTTAAGCAGACAGGAATGAGATACATGCCCGAAAAGAACTACCTACGGAAGCAATTTATACAAGATGACGCCGAAAATCTAAAACTCGAAATAGTACTATTCTAAACATCCGCTGAAATCGTATCCTTTTTCAATTTTTTTCCTTATTTTACCTAAACTGACTGATCTAGAATTTAAATTTAAAAAACACATTTTATTCCAAGAATGTATTCAAATCCTTGGGGAAATATATCACACAAATACATTGAACGCATTAGAATTTTATATCTCACTTGAATACCTTAAATTCTAGATAGAATTAAATTTAAATAAATTCTTACTTTTTATCTTTTTATAGTTGTCAAATATATATTTCAGAAGAAAACTTTTCTGAAGACATACGCATACGTACATAACTTTTTATGCTTTATTCAACGTTGCATTAGCAATTTGTATTTGAATATATTGATCCATCCTTTTCCTTGCAGTTCGTAAAAAGAAAAGAAAACAAGCTTTTCATGTAAATATGCGACTTTTGGTAGACAACATGTTTGATTATGATTGATGGCAATAAATTTTGTTTGTTGCCTACATAATTTCTGGTAACACAAAAACAGTTTCGAAGCTCAGTTCTTCCAGTTTGAACTGACAGAAACTTTTTCTTTCCTCCACTGAAATAACAAAAGTTTGATTAGGATACTTTTATAGCAGCACTAAACTATTGATAAGGGATGTCACCATAGGCGTAGATGAGATTTTTCTTTCGTATTTTTCATGAATATCATTTACAAAGATTGAGCTTTGTGTTCTGTATATGCAAGCTCGCTTGATTAAAAATTCAAAAGATCTAACAAAGGATGAAGATGAGAAAAAGAATTGCGACTTTTGCTTCGACCCTTACTATAAACTAAATAATTTTCTGCAAACATCGAAGAAACCATCTTTAGTAACGTTTCTAACCCGCAGCAAAACACGCCTCATGTTTGTTTCATGAGTTTTCCCCTACTAAAACTTAAAAAGTTTCTAGGGCTGTAAGAGATAAAGGAAAAGTCGTTAAAGGTAAAATATGTAGCCTGACGTATGACGTCTTAAAACTTGAAATCCTTTCTTTATTGTAAGTTGTTGCAAACTTGAATAACAAATTTTAATTAGCTAAAAGGGTAAATAAACTTACAAAAGTTTCGAAATGACCTTGCATTATTAAAGAAAATAATGTTTAAGGTTAGATATGTAAAAGAAAAGTTTTCAACTAACGCAACAAAAAGTTTAGACAAAATTTTCAGTTACATTGTTTGCCAGAAAACAAATGAAAAACGTATTGTTCCAGGTATTTCTGTCTTTTACATTTTATTTACATGAATCTCTTTTATATAGAGAATTTTAATAAAGTCGAAGTCTCGTTTTAGTTGTAGGTGTATTTCTCTTTATTCCTATCTTATAGACTCCAGAAACTTCATACAGAAACTGCCTTGTGCCTAACAAAGTAGAAACAAAAACAGAAAAGTTATTATACATTTTGTTTCTTCTAACAACAAGGATCATTTAAAGATATTTTTAGATATCACAGTATGTTATTTCAAAATGCCGTTTGTTATTAAACTAACAGCGATAATAAAGAAACCATAATACTGAACACCTTGTAGTTATGTGGGAGTTTTAGCGTTAAATTCTAAACTTTGCATGTAACTTCTCAAAGTTATTGTAAAGCCTAGTTTTATTGTGTCTCTTTTGTCATTTATTACATTCCTGTTCCGCTTAATATGCATCTACTCGTTATGAATTCTTTGCCTGACTTTCTGAATTTTTCAACTCGGTATACTGAATCTTTACTGTATTGTATATACTGATGAGTTCTTACTCCTTTGTCGGTATACTGTTTTGATTGTTCAATCATTTTATTTATTACTTCTTATTTACTCTTTTTTGTCCTTGTAAATCCGACCCTTTCTTTCACCAAATCAAGTGTTACCATACAACTATTAATTGTTATCTTTATCCTTTGCCTTTCACTTCACTTTTACTTTAATTTGTTATTTTTTAAATAAAACAACGGTTTCAATTTGTAGATTCGCAACATTCATTTGGACATTAATTACATTTACGATAGTTGACAATATTATTATCGTTTAAACTCTCATAGATTTAAATTAACTTTATAACAATCAACCCATAAATTTCAGCTATTGGTGATTAAAACAAATATCTAATTTTACCTAAACTTATTTTCAATTTAATTCTTAGTAACTTTAGTAATCGTTGTGAACTATTCCAGATCTCTACAATAAGTGCTATTAACAGCATTAATTGCCCCATCCTTAATAACTTTCTAACACAATTTACAGATTTCTCCTAAATTTATTTTAGTTACATTTTGTGATTTACATCAAACATTTAATAATGTAAGTACATAAATTCGCCGTCTACATTCTGAAATTTCGCTTTCAAATTTATATATTAAGTGAACTCCTGATTGATCCACCTTATACAAACGTTCCCAAAATTGAGATCTCTCAGTACAACAGTAAATACATTCTGTCCACCCACAGTCTATTAAAAGTCCATGATCTTGTAATCAAGGCATGGTAGAACCGATTTAAAACTGACAACCACCGAGTCGTATATCTTCTAGGATTTCCTTTAAACAGAAGTATTTTACGCTTGTGTTTACCTAATTTTTTAATTTCCACGTCAAGAGTATTTGAAGAGAATGTTCAGTATAGATATGACATTCAAAGAATAGAGAAGTAGCCAATCCCAGAGGATTTCTTTTGTGATAATACCAATCAAACGTCTTGTAAAACTTTTCATTTCAGTCTCAACGCATCAGTATCAATAAAAGTTCACGAACTCTTGCCAGTTCCTCCAGATCTGCATTGAATAATTTCTTGATCCGCCAAAATTGGCCAAATGATAAATGCCATTGTCGCAGGAAAGACGTTCTTATCGAGAAAGTCATTTTTCCTAAAAATCCGAGAACCAGTCATCCTTAAACAAAGTATTTGCAAGAAGTCTGCAGAAAATCTTAGAAAATTCGCAGTCACTTTGAATATAGTTCTTAGTAACTTTGAATATTTTTCACCTTGGAAAGTCCACCTAAAACTCCATTCTGAAAGTCCACATTAGCAGCAGTAAGGCTCTCAATTGAAGCAAATGCGTTCTAACCCCATGCCTAAATAGATATCATACCTGTCTTTGATAAAGTTTGACACGAAGAAGAATTTCAAGAGTTTTACCAAATATTGTATAACCTCCGCAATCTACCTTCCAAGGTCTGATCATTTCTCGGTGCTGCTTACCTTTTATGGCCACGATATGCCCTCCATTGATTAGTTACGCTAGCAAAATCTATAGACTACGTCATGCTTTGGATATTTTTGGCATTTACTTGACTTGAGTGTTAGATAATCGAAACTGACTTGTCTACAAAAACCAAATAATTCCTTTCATTAATAAGAAGCTTTGTAAATACCTCGTCTACTTGAAACTTGACAGTTACTTATTCTGAGAATCATCTTTTGTTGCGGTAACGTTTAGTAACAAAACTTCATTTTGGTCGTTGTGTGCATTTTTACCTACGAATTCCTTAAGCAGTCCTCTCCTTAAAAAAAAGAAAAAAACACTACTTTCCTTGCTCTTTAGTTTCAGGGTCTCAATTGCATGTAGCTGTAAGAAATTACCCAAGACGTCCCCAAACAGAGGAGGATCAAGTTTTCGTAAGGGAAAAAAGTAGCAATTGCTTGAGATTTTGAAGAAGTAATTGATAGACCATGAAATGTATACTTAACATTCATTGGAAATTGAAGTTTTTTCAGAAAATGATGTTTTAGCTTCGTTTTCTTTCGTACTTTTTTCGAGTGTAAACAAAACATTGCCTGAGAGACTTGAGAATATAAGATAAATCAAAGATAATAACAAAAAAGACTACAAATGTCTTAAGAAACATCTTTATGAATATTTTTTAAAGCTAAAAATACAATCGTCAACTTCACAGATTTCTCACAAAAAAGTAAAAAAGAAAATTTAATTTTTTATTAAAATTCCCAAATTAAGACAAATGAGTGACATCCTTCAACGCTCTCCCTGTTGTCGGCTTTAATTTAATTACGTATTAAATAAATTATAAACTCAAATCTAACTGGTGGAGGGTCGTGAATTGTAGATAAAACCTTTATTTGTTCGACATTGTTTCAGGCAGGAAACTTCATTACTCAATCTTGGGTTTTCAGTATCCATAACGAGTTTAGATGTACTGGGAATGTAAATAGAAGATTAGTTTTGTTATATTAGCTGAATTTCCTCTACGAACAAAACAAACGTTTGGAAAGGATTTTAGTGCTACTATTATGAGAAATTTATGTTTCCTTGGGTTTACTCCTTGATGATACCTCTTGAGATAAGCCGAGGAAATTTCCAGTATGAAAGATCATTGGCGTGCGAAGATAAAAAAGTCACCATAGGAAAGTTTTATTATAAGAAAACGAGAAAAATAACACTGACATTGTGGAAATAACAAAGTTTCTCGATTAAATTTCATCCAACTTAAAATATTTAGCTTAATAAAGAGATTAGATTTGAAATTAAAGCTTTGTCCCCTTCTCTTCATTGTTTGAAAACGTCGTCAGGATAATGAATTTTCTGTAATTAGTGAACTCAAGCCCAGATGTATCATTAGGAAGTTTTGCTCTTCTCTTCGGTTCTTGATGAATTTAGGGTATGACGAGGGACTCTTTTGATTTGCAAGTTTATTGTTAATTCCGAATTGTCAAGTCAGATTATGTAAAAATCAATAAGATTCAAAGGAATTGAAATATGAACTTTTCACCACAACTTGATTATGCCACCCTTGCAAAGAATTTCTGAAATGTGTATTAAAACAGCTTTCTTCCAGTTTGCATCTAATTATTCTACAAAACTCTACTTTTACTAAAACGATTCTATTAATTAAAAGAATATTAAATATTTTTCAGTTTGGCAACAAAAGCCTTAAGCGTAAGAGGGTTGTTGTCTTGATTAACTACTTTTACCAACTTCGTGTTTATTTAACTAAAACTTGGAAAACTAGAAATAAGTAACGGGTAAATTATTGAATTGTTATTTAAAGGAAAATTGTATTGTTTATTTTACTCGTTAGTAGAACGAAGTATACTTTGATTATTAATAGTTATTGAGTATATTATGCTAGTATGTGTACTATACAGGGTGTACCTAAACACCTTTCCAAAATTAAATCGATCTGGGACAAACATTTTTAATAGATTGCCAGCCGTTTATTTTCCTTTAATGAAAAGTATAATAACATTAAGATCTGCCTAAGACGGCCACTTTCTCTTTCGCTCTTTTGTAAAAGTAGTCGGTCGTTTTAGTACGCTGTTGAACAGGCAAAAGATTTCATGTAATATTGCGTATTGTGTATCAGATATTAGAGTATACAGAGTGTCCCATTCATCATTCTATACTCGATTACTTGGAGATTATTAGGGCTATCAAGTTGGACCTCAGCAATGTTTTATTGTTGGCTCTCTAAAGTATAAAGCTAAGACTAGAACATTGTTTAGAACATTCAGTCAAACCAGAAGCGACATTGTCTTTCATTTGTTAAAGCTACTACTTTTTAATTGCTCTAGTCGATAACCTGTGTGGTTACTTACAAAAAAATAATAATAAAAGGTCATAGATCTAAAACTGATAATAATAGAATGAATTATTACAAAACAATAAAATATGAGTTGTTCCATAATAATGAAGAGTTAAACAAAACAGACTTCATAACTTTTTTATTCTAATTTTGTCATTATTAATTAGTACGCTCTGAGATAACTCCAGATCTTGCCCCCTCGTACTCTTTCCCAAGTAGTATTAAAAACCTTCCAACTAACCTAAAAGACCCAAAGTAAAGGTAAATGTTAGTCAAAAAAATTTCATCGATTCGAATAATTTTGCCCAATCAGTTCATAAAACACAAACTGACCAGAAAATCCCATGCGGTTCAACAGATCTGGGCAATTTGGCAGCTCGATAGACACGCAGAGACTTATACAGGCCCAAAAACATTTAAAGACATTATTTTGCCTGTTTAAACCTAACCCTAGAACAACACCTAGTAAGCAATTTCTTATTTAATATGACTTTTTTATGGGGGTGGAGAATCAACAAACAAACTTTTAACTTTTGATGGAATTACCTAATTTTACTTAATAAAGCTAAAGGTAGGTTTTCTTCAAGGTTTTGTTGATACCATCTGAGCTGGAGAGCTTTTACTGCAGTTTTATTTGAACCATCTAAAGTAAGACAAAGATGATGAATATCGAGAAAAGTAAAATTTATGTCCATTTCAGAGTTAGTTTGTCCAATTTAGAAATTATTGAAAATAAATCGGGGGTTTTTCTTCCTCTTCCTTTTCAAAAAATTAAATAACGAACAGAAAAGAAATTCACTAGACTGGTAGAAAATCGGATCAAGAACAATAAAATAAAATTAATTTACATTTCATTATTTAATAGAGATTGCCTTGAAAACGAATATAATGATTACTCTAATAAAAATTCTGATTGGTCATAGTCATAACAACAATATTTGAAAGTCTTTTACGAAATAAAAGAATGCTTACAGAATAGTGGGTTTCGGGGTTTTTCTATTTGTGTAGAAACAAATCGTTTTGGTTTAACGTATTCAGGTCCGGTTTTGAAACTCAAAATATCAGGAAATACCTAGCAATCACCATGACGTCTAGGTCACGTGATTTATTGGTCATCGCTTATGTCTTATCAACGTTTAAAAAGACGTCAGAATGTCACAGCTCAAAGACGTTACATCAGGACATGAAACGTAAAAGTAAATCTTTCTTCTTCGTCATACTAGATTTTGCAACCGATACATAAAGCCATATATACGTCATATTTAATCGCAACAAAAATACAGAATAAGAGTAACGTCTTTATGACATGTTCAATTAATCGAAAGAATTCGATGTCACTCTGCTTGCTCTAGACGAAAGAGATTTACATTTTTACTCAATTTCATCCTTTAGAAGTGAAATGAAAGAAAAGATTTTTATTTTCTGAAATATTACAACTATATCCTTGCAATATCATCAGAACCTGTCTTTTTCCAAAGTTAGATTACTTTGTGGAAACCTGAATGCAAAAGTGTGGTTAACAAGATTTTTTTATTTATTTATTTATTTATTTATAAATGAATAACCTACATGCAAATTTCCTAACGACAGGGTTAAATAAACATCGTAGTACCTAATAACACAACGCGTAAACATGTACCTAGGCAGAAATTAATAATAATAATAATAATAATACAAGTTGTGTCAAAATTGCATGGAACAAACATAAGGATTTTATTTTACTGGGAAAAAAAGAAGAAGACCTAGATAAATTGTTTCCGAAAACATTCCTTTGTGAAGCTACACCGCTTTAAAGTTTTGTTAAAGAAAGCGATTTTTTCTAATAGCTCCGCAACTGTTTGTGGTACAGTAACGGAATTTGGTATGTATTCACTACTTATCAGGACCTTTTTCCTGCAGTTGATTTGTCAAAACCTTCTTTGTTCCAAAAGTATGTTTGGAGGGTGGAAGTCTGTTTTCGCATTGTATACAAAAATGTACCTAAAATTTTAACGGTTCTTGAAGTTTTATCAGAAAATCTGCATATTTCGAAAAAAACTAAAGAGGTAGGATTTTTTCCAACTGAAACAGGCTATGTAGTGACTGCATTAGATTTCAGACACTTCTGTAGACAATGTAGTTCTGTAAATTAAAGTGGCCCTCTACCTCTAAAACCACATTTGGAACAAAAACAGTTTCTGCATATTAAATATAAATAAAACCCTTGATAGGTACTGCAGCAGAAAAATCTTATCTAGGTTTTTCTTTACTTTTCGCCATAGAATAACATCCCAGTATTTGTTTATGCAATTTAGAAACACCCTGTACATAAAGTATAATAATCTAAAGTTAAACTAACACATCGTTCAATAAGTCCCGAGACTAACCCAGAGATGGTGCTAGTAGTACCAAACTAGCCACGTTTCCCTAGAGTGCGAACCTTCACATGAAACGTGTAAAAATTTCACGTCGAGTGGACCACAAACAGCAGAGTTATCGAGGTTAGAGTAAAGTCACTTTGTAATTTGTTTGAAAAATGGAACAAAGCGAGTTTCGCGTGTTGATAAAACATTGTTTTTTAATGGGTAAAAACACCGTAGAAGCCCAGCAATGGCTTGAGAAACGTTACCCGGACTCCCCTCCATCCAAATTAACGATTTGTCGTTGGTATGCTGAGTTTAAACGTGGTCGTACGGACACAAACAATGCGGAACGTTCGGGTAGGCCTTTGGAAGCCGTTACACCGGAAAATGTGAGTGAAGTATTCAAAATCGTAATGAAAAATCGCAAAGTAAAGGTCCGTGAGATTGCAGAAATGACACAGATATCATCTGGAAGCGTATTTACAATCCTTCATGAAAAATTGAGCATGAAAAAGGTTTTTTCCAAGTGGGTGCCGCGATTGCTTTCAATGGAACAAAAACAGCAACGAATCGACGATTCAGAGAGCTGTTTATCGCTATTTACTCGCAATAAAAAGGATTTCCTGCGTCGATACGTGACCATGGATGAAACATGGATACATCATTTCACTCCAGAGTCGAATCGGCAATCATCTGAGTGGCGCATGGCTGGCGAAAGCCGCCCAAAGCGTCCAAAAACGCAGCAATCTGCTGGCAAAGTCATGGCGTCTGTTTTTTGGGATACACATGGCGTCATTTTCATTGACTACCTGGAAAAAGATAAATCGATCAACAGTGATTATTATATTGACTTGTTGGTACGTTTGAAGGAGGAGATCGCAGCAAAACGACCGCACATGAAGAAGAAAAAAATCCTTTTTTAGCAAGACAATGCACCATGCCACAAGTCCATGAAAACAATGGCAAAAATCTACGAGTTGGGCTTTGATTTGCTTCCCCACCCCCCGTATTCGCCAGATTTAGCCCCCAGCGACTACTGGCTCTTTGCTGATCTCAAAAAAATGCTCCAGGGAAAAAAATTTGGCTCGAATGAGGAGGTCATTGCCGAAACTGAAGCCTATTTTGAAGCAAAGGATAAATCCTTCTATAAACATGGTATAGAAATGTTGGAAAGGCGTTGGAAAGATTGTATCACTCTAAAAGGAGATTATATTGATGAATAAAAATGATTTTTGAAAAAAAAATGTTGTTTTCGTTGTTAGTCTCGGGACTTATTGAACGATGTGTTATACTCTGTTCAGAATTAACAAACGATCTTGTGATCTCACTAACTATAAAAATAAAAATTAATTTAATAAGTGTATAATTTTGAGTTGAATTTTTGGTTGAGTAATTTCTTGCTGTAGTGATTTGTTATTCCAAGCAAAGTATATATATATATAGTAAACTAGTAAACTAGTTATTTAATGAAGTAATTACTGTTAACTTAAGGTACGCTTCAATCCCTGTAAGCTAATATGGAATATATTAATATCCTGCTCCAGATTATTAGAAGCTTTACACATCCGCACCAGCGGTGAGTTCATCTGATAATTGTTCTAAGGCAAGCGTATGTGAAAGAAACAAGCAAGTGCCTGTATACGATATTTGAACTACACAACCTAATTAGAGTGAATTGTTCAGGATTCCTTGTATTAGTTTGTACAGAAAAGCAATTTGTAAATTTTTTCTTCTTTTTTTTAATGAATTTACATTGTAAAAAATTGACAAATTTTTATAATTACGAGTACTTTCCCGTTGTGAATGTATCTAGTGAGGCAACAATAAATAAGCAAACCATAAGAATACGACAAAATAAAACACAGTAAGTGGTTTCTCTTGGTCTCTGTTTCATCATTTTGCAACTGTAATCTCGGAATGTCTACGGATCGTAACACGCTGTTACCGACTAACCTATTTATTCACTTTAGACAAGCATAGATCGCTATTCCTGTAATACTTTGTCCCATAGTAACATGTTCAGCATTAATAACTGTAATAATAATTTTTAAACAGATATGAAAAATTTGAAGAAAAATATTGCTCCATATCAAGGTTATTAGAGAAAATGTAGTAAACTGACGTACTTACAACTTACAACTCTTAAATGAGTAGACATAAGAAAAATAAGTCTTGTACCAATCGCCATCTGTTGGGTAAATTATCATGGATCCTACCATATAGTTTTAGTGAAGCAGTTTAGATATATTCTGTATAGACAATAAAGGCATTATGAATTAGACAACCTTTCAAGCATTTATTATAGATTGATAAACGTCAGGAATCTAACACAGAAGAGAGATAAATTTATATAAACGATTATTTCAAGAAGTGAGATTTGAAATTTGGAACAAA
>VTPC01001980.1:0-22403 GCA_011009095.1 Ignelater luminosus
TTTTTTAAAATTCCGCTACCGAATGGACCACCCAGTATATGGGAGAAAATGTATTCCTCTAAAACACGTAAACAATCTCAGATGTTCAAACCAAATTTGCATTTCATAGATTATAAAAACTAATTTTTAAATCGTGCTTTACTGCTGACTTAAGAAAGCCGTGTAGATATTTTTATTTATTTCGGAGACACCCTAAATATTAAATTTTGAAATATTGTTGTATCAACGCACAAAGAATTTTATATTTTAAAGGAGCTACTTTTACTACTACAATTGATTGGGTTGGAAAATTTATTTATCGTCAATTTTTAAATTTTCCATTTATTATTTTTTCTTTTCATCAATTGAGTGAAAATTAAAAATAAATATAAATTAGTTTTTCAAATCAACTAAAATAAAAAATTAACTCTATTCAATATTTAAATCAAACATTTCATCATATTTGCAAATAATAATAGTATGCTAAAACGCACTGAGCATGTCATTATTGTTACTCTAATTCATAATTATCCAATTGTTGTAATATAATGGAATTTCTGTTTACAATCAATTTAGACGCAGATAAATTAAATTAATATACATCACATTTTAAAACAAATTAACTTTCGATTTCAAATATTAAAAACCATACATACCTAAAGTTTATTTTTAATTTAAAAAATATTATAATTATGAACTTTATTACCGTACAATTATGTAACATTTGGAGTATTAATTCTGAAACCGAAGCCAGAATGTTTCATTACATATTGCCTTCATGAAATTCAATGCGACTTATCCCATATAAATGTAAATCTAGTTTTCTGAAGAGAATTATAATCAAGATAACGATATACAATAATTAAGGCTTGATGCTAGAATCTTGTGTAAGTTTGTACGTTGATTAGTATCATTTTGAATCGACACGCGATGTGAATAAAATTTCCACATAACATAGTACATCCCTAATCGATTTTTCATTAAAATTAAAAACAGGTACGTCAAACACATCGTGTAAAATTCCACGTTTCATACGAAAATTGAAATTGATAGAATTCAATTCGAAGCGATGGTGTGCAGATTAAAGCTCTCAAATAAACACGCGCCCAATCGCTCGCTCGTCTTATCGTCACCTGCCCGTTACACGCAACACGCTTTGCCCCGTTATGGTGCTCACTCCAAAGTGTCGATTATACCTAATTCGATCATATACAGAAGCAGAAGGAAAGCATTTATGTATCAGAAATTGCCGTGTTAAAGTTAAATTTGAGTTTTACTAGCCGATGTAGCTTTGAATGAATGAAGTCAGTTCACAGAACGGATTCGAAATACTCCCGAGTATCCGTTCAAAACCTAAGTCACGTTCGACAATCACCATTGCTATTAAACAATCCGGTACAGAATACATTAAGATCAACTTTTATATTTTATAAGAAAATATCGTATCGCCTCCAAAAACGTGCCTGAAATATTGCAAATGTCAATTATTCAAATGCGGAAAAAATGTATGGGAAATATTCGCCCGCTGTTACAAGATTGATTTAAGAAAAAATGGCGTAAACGCTTAAAAATTCTCTCTCTACTTCAAACTTAACACAAACCAGTAGAAAAAGACGGCGACACATTTTTGTTGCTGACACTTGTGTGCGCCTGTGACAATTTTATAGAAGAGCTGTTTATTTGAGAAATTCAATTATTGTCAACTTTGAAGGACGGTTCAAATTTTACTTAATATGTAAGATGTCGATTCTGGCATACTTACGACGACATTTCCATCGAACGGGCACAACGTAGAGGGGTTTAGCACGGACTTACCTAGAACAAAGAGAAAACAATTAACACCGGGAAAATACCATTGTAAAACATAATACGTAATTCATTGTTCAGCTGCCGTTCACACAATTCGAAACAGGAAAACCGCATAGAGACAATAAAACAAAGCAAAACCAAAGTAGTTACAGGAAGCAAAAACGTTCGTTTTACAACCAATTATATGTTACAGGGTTAACGTTGCAAAATAATTTATATTAATGAGACACATAAACGGTTTCTAAGAATCTAATTCTGTCTAGACTAAAAGCAACGATTCACTCATTTTATCAAGTCGGTAGTAATAATCTGAAATTATTGCATTTGCACTCTACGTATGCCTAAATTTATTTTCTGCGACTGTAGCGAAGCTTATAGTATTTTCATTTTAAATCCTTCTTAAGTAACAACGAGAAAATTGTTTGCATGCGATATTGTTTGGGACGCCTCGTGATATCTTGTTTAATTTTCATGCTAGAGTAAACCATGTCGTGCATGAGCTGTAATTTAAGATTTTCAGTTCCATATTGAATTTTTTTCTTAAACTAGCCTACCTAATTATTTGAAACTTCTTGCAGCACTTTTTACCAAGTTTATAGTTTTTCGCATTTTTTTCCAAAAATAAGATTATGCCCAATCGATGAGTAACTGTTAAAAGGTAGGGTATCAGAAGCGATGACTGAGACCGCAAATTCTGATCTTGATCATACTTATTATATATTAAATTATGTAATAGTATTATATTAAAAATATGGTGGAGCAGTCAACTATTTCATGGTATACGCTATACAATTAGTTCTTCTGATCGTGTAATAAAAATTACTGGTCAAGACAAATAAATCTAAGCAGATAAATCTGAATTTGGAATAAAAAAATTTTGCTTCCACAGAAAGGAGCAAATGATATAATTTTGACTAAAGTCTATCTATTTCTAATTCAGCATATTAGTAGGAAAGTTAATAAGGATCTGTTAGTAGAAATCATTACCCATAAAATAATCCAACCAGTTAGTATATCTAAACAGTTTTTGATAATTTCCAAAAGCCGATATGACATGCTGGTATCAGCTAAATAGTTGCAAAGACGAGATAAGAAAGTTGATAGCGTTTCTAGAAATAGCCAATATCAGACTTAATTCAAGACTATTGCTTTATTCAAGAAGGTGAAGGTTGCGTATTGTTTTTCTCTCCAATAAACTTCGCATTTTTACACCCATATATGCTGTTTCCATTGTCAATGATTTGGTCACACTCCGGGTGTGCATTTGTCTAAAATACCTCTGCAGCTGCAATCACTCACTTAATGAAATAAAAGAAAAATCAAACAACCGTCAGTGCTGTCTTTCGTGCTTTGACTTGCTCACGTTACTATTTCTCTCCGAACAGATCTGCGTACAGAGATTAACTCTCCTATTCTTTGGAAAACTAGTCAGTCTCTTTCTGAATTTATCAAATCCTTTGTTGAAAACATTGTTTCTGTTCAAAAGCCGAATAAGACCCATTAAGGCGCAAGACCGTTTGACCATCCACTGTTCTTCACACCTTCATTTTTTCAAGATTCTTTATTGGTAGATCTAACCTCATTTAAGTTGGTCCTTAACTCTGTTTAAAGATTGTCAAAGTTAACTATTCAAGTTTGTCCACTGCAATCTACAACCAAACCTAGGACTATACGACAATGTGGAGATCTTAGCTGTTGTAACCTACAGAACGCTGCTGTGTGTTGCAGTCATTTATCCAGGGAGGCAGAAGATGGTCGTACCCATGTATACCCATATCAAGATAGATGCCCGAAGTATATCGGCGAGAAGGTGCTGCTGTCTTTTAAACGGAGTTGAAGTGATGCATTTTGTAGACAGAATTGGTAATTTTCCCTCAATGGATCTATTTTAGGATACTCGTCAATTGACTTTTTGTGCCATGATGGATTAGTAACATTAAATTCATATAATTGCAGAAGAAACCTGAATTAGGCCAAAAGCTTCAAAGTGAAGATTAGGAAATTGGTGTCGGATTCTAAGTGAATGTTTACTTTGACCAGGGACATCATCTTCATCATAATTAATACTGTGCAACGGTACAATCGATCCGTTCCCGCAGTAGTACAAAATGGCCTAAATATAGTCCACAAGATCATACATCAGAGCGGTAGCCAATATGCTTGCTTGAGGCTCTACTACATTGAAATTACATGTACACTTTGTAGTTAAAAGCGGCAATTTTCCATCAGTAGATTGATGTCCAAAACCAATGCTTGTACATCAAATTTTCCTGCACTGTTACAGAATTAAATCAGCAATTGCAGATAAGTATAATGTATCCAGTCTCTTTATGTTAAATTTTAATGTTCGATAACCTGGATTAGTTTAAAAGATTTAAAGTGAAAGTTTGAAATTTGATACTGGAGTCCAAACGAAAATTCACATCACCACCATAATTTGGCATAAAGTCCAAGCTACTTGGACGCGACATAATCGATCTCATCATATTGCAAAACGACAGAAATATTAGTAACGGTGCCAGGTATATAAAAAACATGCTCGCTTAGTGTTTTATTAGCCTTAGTAATGACAGTAACAGAGGTTCGTCGTTCAAAAGTTAATTGTAGCAACCATTAGATTTTACTGGAGTATTCTGTAACATGCAATAGTCGTTCCTTGTACTTGAACTCTTTGTAGTATTCTGAAGTGTTGCCGTAGTTTCATTTTGGTTTAAACATCATTCACTAGGAAATGGTTTACGTAATTTTGGCACTGAAACATAGATTACTTGATCTCTTCAACCAGATCTGCTACAGTTGACAATAATTATTTATTCACCTGGAGATAAGCAGTAGTTGTCGTGCCTCACTCAAAACGTAAATTCAAGTGCACATACGTCATTATCAACTTATTTTGCTTACCAGCACCATAACCAAGTTGTTGGAAAAAAGAGAAGTTATCATGTTTCATTCTTCTTTTGGGAGTGGACCGCTTTAGGAGCTCGGAGGTTCTTTTTCAGCCGAGAACTAGATCACCTAGAAAAGCTGATGGTAAGAATGGGATACGAAGTAAGATAATTCAATTCCATTGAAACTATAAATGCAAGATTAACTTAGACAACCAAGAAAAAACCACCCAGCCACGCCGTTTAATCAGCTGCTGGAGCGCACATTCAACTCGTGCCTGTTATGGTTTTTGAAGACTGACGTAAATGAACATCAGTTAAGATTTTGTAAGCCTGATTTGCCATCGAAGTGCTAGTTTAATTAAAACGTGCCGTCCAAGCTCACCTTCCAAAACGATAGCACATGAGATTATAGCATTAAAACATACTTTCATTGCTGGTAATAAGTTCGAGTCGGAGTCCCGTTGTCTGGTAAAATCGAGATCGTCGACCACTGTTGGTTTTTTATCGCTCCCAGTGTAGGTTTTCGTTTTAAAATTGGATTATCAGTACTTAATCTACTAAACGATGTAGTGCTGTTTACCACTGATTTTTTTATTGATAAAACCCAAAGTAGGTTGTAGTCGGATAGGAACGTAATAATATGTCTAGCAAACACAAGGAAATCTTTTTCTCATTATCCAAATATAGAAAAATCCATTGTTTCAGGAAACATTCTATCTATATAGGTTCCTCTACTTAAAGGTGAATCGGACCGGTTTGTTGAAGAAGTCTACGTTTTGGCTGGCTAACATTAGGTATCGTTTATGTTCCGACAAGAGTTAGTAAATCGATTAGATTTGTCCGTTGATAAGACTGGAATCTGTGGTTGATACCAGACCTTTTGAACTTGTCGAAACAACAAACAATTTTAGAACAATAAAGCAGACGCTTTAAAAAGATATTGGCTGACTATTTGAATCACCTGCGTATCTGTACTGATGATTTTAAATCACTGAATAGAGTTGCAAAAGTGGAGGTTGCGGTCGGGTTGCCTCTAGCCCTTAAAATTTTTTGCCACCGCCACTTTCAAGCTTTAGCTTTTTCTTCTGAGATCTGCTCGCCGATTCTTTTCAATCTGATGAGTAAGGAGTGATAATATTCTTCCTCTGTTTCAAATATCTTTTCGGTTTTCTACAATTTAAGGTTTGTGACTACTACACTGTAATAAATAATAATCATACTTTACTTAACGCGTTTTATCACTTAAACAGTTTCAATTTTATCTATCTTTCTATATCCTCTGACTTTGAAGTTTACATAACAGATATTGCAACTTTCATAAAGTAAGTAATTAAAAGTAATATTAGTATTTAATAAAATGTTAATGGTTACATGTTGTGTTGAAACCATTTCACTTTTATTTACTAATGTTCATTTAAAATGTTTACTACCTTTATGCTTACAGTTTTGAATATCCCGGGAATGTTTTATTTCGGGACTGTTATTTAACTTTTCTACAGAAGACTAATTTGTTCCGCTGGTGTTCTAGGAATTCAACTTTGTTATTAAAGTAAATATTTCACATAGTTAATTTGAAGCAAAAGCTAATGAGATTTTACTTTAATTTATATTTTTCACTATGTCTACATTTAAATTTATAACAAAAAACTACGGATAATAGAATTTCATATTTTATTTGCAAATAATCTATAGAACGATAGTAGAAGCGTAACTAAATAAACATAATAATTAAATTTTTTCTGTCTAAACCTTTAAATCAGATTTCAAATGGAATTTTACTTTGTTTCATCTTAATTGGAGAAAGAAGACATCTTTAGTTTCAGAAGAAGTGGTATAGCTTATGCTACGTTTATAATAAACTTCAATGTTTAACGTATTTAGCTGTACAGCTAGACAAGAAATAGCAATGGTAAATGCAAACATTGCTAAACTGAAGTTTAAAGGGTGTAAACGTAAATTAGAAACAACTTTTGATTTTCGAAATTCAACATGCAATTCCAGTTAAAATTACTGTTTGCTAAATATCCCATTCATGAAAAACCGAGTTTTGCAAAGGCAACTTGTAAACAAACTCCAATAACGATTTCCGTCCGCATCGGATTCATGAGACCTACTTTGCAAGTTGCAAGCGACAAGTTTTTCAAATAATAAAACTTTACCGCATTTCCGATCAAAAGTTAGTAAATAACAAGACCGTTAGATAATATTTTATTTAAAACTACGTTATTTATTCTGAATTTGAAGCGAATGTTACAAAGATGTCTTTTTTATCAATTTACAAAAGGTACTTTTTATAGATTTTAAAATTTATGATGCTCGAAACATAAAAGTGTTGCCATTACGATATTCTATGCTAGACAAAATTCAACAAAAAGAGGTTTGTGAGAACAAAAAGATTTCAAAGCTGGCTGTCAAGCTTTTCGGCTGGCTTTGCTGTCTACTGAAAAGGAATTTGATGGAAAATTATATTATATTAAAGATTTTGAGATCAGAGGAGATATGTCTGAACAGCTTGTGCTTTTCTGTGAAATGTATGTAGTTCCATTAAGTGGAATTTAAAACTGTAAATCATTTTATTCTTTTTGGTTCCACTTCCAATTATATCTATTAAAGTTAAACATCTGTTGTGATTAAGAAAGAATTATCACATCTAGTGTCTTATTAGAAGCAACAAAAATATAAGTCTAGTTCCAAATCTTGACAATAATATTAAAAAATCTTTCTTTTAATGTAACTCCGTTAAATGTAGAATTCAAAGAATACAAACTGTCTATACAAAATTTTTAATTGTTCCATTTTGTATATTATTAATAACCAAACTGCATACAGTGTGACTCGCTAACATAGGACACTCATGGTTTCTCCTTTTGTTCTATCAGTTCATTCTCTTGAAGGAGCTATAGTCATAATTCTACACTGAGTAGAGCTAACGACGTGTTGTTGCTGAGTTAAAAAATATTAAAAACGCGTAAATCTGTTAAGAACCCTCCCATATTGGGACGCCCTTAGCTCAAATAGAAAATTATGGTAAATACTGAAAAACATATTTTGAGACTACGGATAGTTTGTCTACATTTGTAAGGGAAGTGTTACAATTACACTTTATTACCGAAACAGCCATAGTTCAATTCACCTAAAATCATCAATTCAAATGATGCCATAACAGCAATATTTCAATAGTAAAAGGGATGCTCTCTTTTGCTAAGATCTTGTCGGTGTTTTCTTAGAAACTACAAAGCTTACAAAGTATAAACTTTTATTAGTTTAGTTTTGTTTAGTCTGAGAGTTGCTTTAGTTCTAAGTACCAATGATTTTTTTCGGGCACTATACATTACTAATCTTTAAAAACCGAGTTTCAGTTTTCTAAATGTAACATAAAATCTAGATAACTAAAGTCTATTCTTCAAGAAGAGCAAAATTTAAAAGTTATTTAAAAGGACGCCTTTAGAGAACTAAAAAGTTTTAGGCAAACAAAGCAAATTAGCTTAACTGCATTCATTAAACAGAATTTCTGTTTATCAATAGAATCCTCTACGACTAAAGCACACTTGTGCCATCTACCCTGCAGTGATCTTATTTCGTCAGGCAAAACATAATTACCATTAGTCTTCAAAATAGACAACAACAGCCTCGTTTGCAAACTGACGCTTCCTGAGTTGTTTCATTCTTGAACAAAGACAGTCAGACAAAGCCAGATCTGGGCTATACAGCAGATAATATAGATCACAATCAATGAAGTTGCGCTGGTGAAGGATGAATTTGACTTTGGCTGTTTTGTTGACTTTCGTGTTATCGTGAAAAGGATGACATTTACATCGACAAAATCAAAGCGTCTTTGATGTATAATCTTACACAGATTCTGTAAAGTGTTACCTGTTAGATGAAAATAAGTCCTGCTTGGTTCCAAGACACGGCGACCAGGAGCTGTTTAGCTAAGGACTAAATGCAGGCCAATTTTGGTAAAGAAAAGCTGCTATAGGCATATTTAATAGACTTTAACGTTGTTTCTAGATTGCAACTAAAGCTTCACCATTAGTCATCATTTTAAAAAAATTAGGTTTAGTTTTCAAAGATTTTCGATGATTTCAAGGAATTTACTGTGCATGCAGTTTTTGCTCGATAGGACAATAAGCAATTTCAAATCAGATTTTGCCCACTAGTAGTCTATAGCGCATCAGAATCGCTAAAACACTCAGCTCAAGCACTTCCAAACAAGGATACCTCTCATTATAATCTGCAGACTTTCCACGTTTTGAGTCATCTTTAAGAGATTCGTGTCCTTGATTAAATTGTTTAGAACAAGATTTCAGTTTAAAACCTTGATTACTGAGAAATTTGATGAGATTGTGATGTTTCTATTTTACAAGAATCATCTTTCGTTCCAAACCACTTTATAAAAGCTAAGATAATCAAAAAATTTAAATCAAAGCAAACAATTAGAAAAAGAGTGTTACTGTTTGACGGAACCCAATTGTACCTCACCTGAATCATCAAACTTGTTTTCAAATGTTCTGTTGATTCTGTATGTATAGTTTGCATGGCCAAGCATTTACAGCATGTATGACATAATTTTTGATCTTTCAGTGCCAGCTACCAAAGTCTCACCTCGATCCACGACCCGTTCCCGAGATCCAGAAGATGTTTAATTTAAAATTCTAAAACCTTACGCACTCTATCTGTTAACTTGCCTTAAACATTCCAAAACTTAATTGCATTTGTACGTTAAAACCAAAAGAAAGACCATGTTTAGCATGAACTTGCTATTTCCAAGATGCAACTGACTCGAGTTTACAAGCACAGCAACTGTGTAAAGAGGAGACTTTGGGGGATAGAAATCTACAGATCAAAAACAAACAGCATTGCAAATCAGATGAGGAAGTTTAACAAATTTATTGATTCAGTCTTCTACTGAAAATTTGAGTTCACAATTGTTTCGAGAAACATACAGTTTTCTTTCAATAATTTCGAACTGGTTGTCTGATCGATGCTAACTTCATTACATCCTAGAAGCGGATTTGCCGCCTAACTAAAACTAATTTACCATAATAATAGCAATGCTATTAGTGTGCACTTGTCTATAAAAAATTTCTTATAACTGAAGTTTATGTATGACCTAGCTTCATAGAGTAATTCAACCCTCACTTTAAATAAATTCAGAAAATGTAACCCTCAATATAGAGTTCTCTATTTCTGCAGTGAGTTAAAATCGTGTTGGGAATAAGTTTAGATAAAGATAAATTCCGGACCGACAAAATAATGTAAGTTCACTTAAAAAGTTAATAAAACCATGCAAAATGTGTTGCAGTCATAATAAATTTAAATTTAATTTCTGAGTAAAACAAATTAACAGCAGGAATATAATTCTCCTAAATTGCTCTCGGTGCATGCTCACTTTAGTAATAAAGATTTGCAAGCTTCCACTGCATTTATTTTAATTTTGTTTAATGTCTTGTGCATAAGGATAGCTTCAACAAGGGTCTCTAAACGTAAAAACGAATTACCTCTGTTTGAACTTTACTTAAAGAAAGAGAACAAAACCCGTAAATCAACAAAACAAAAGAAATTATTGTCTGTATTTGGCTTTTAGTTCTAGTTTTATAAAAGGAAATATAATGAATTTTTTTTGCTCTGTTTTAGACTTTCAGAGTTTTCGCCTGAAGAAAATAAAACCAGGAAAGGGAGTTTAGCTATATTCGGTGGACGTATTGTGTACCCCAAAGATTACGTGATCCTTGTTATAAATTTTGATCTATAAATCTTAGAAAATCTCGCACTTAATATATCAAGGATCTGTCCTTGCCGTAAGTGCGCTTATTTATGGTGCTTAACATCGTTTTGCCAAGCTCCGGCACAGAGCGGAAGCTACCTAACCTTGTTATCCGCAAATTGTGTTGTCTAGCACACTCGATTAATGTATTCTTGACAATTAACCCTACATTGAGGTATAAATCCGGGACTACAATAGCTTTTCTAAGATATTGCAAACTGGAATGTAATTGTTTTAATATCAAAGGTGTCCCTATTAAGCTGCAATAACATTTCAGTCCGAAATACTGTTAGTTGTTAATTTTAGTGGAGAGTTTAGGGAATGTTTGTTCTAGCGTAAACGCTAGCTATTATTGTGTTCAAAAATGATTAGCGCTGCCCAAAATATTAATCCCCACGAAACCTGTTAAGCTATTATAGAACAATAATGGCCTTAAATAAATTTATGTCTCTGTAAATTTTGCCAGGTATTGTTAGTTAACGAAGGTAAAGCTTAATAGATGAAAATATTTTTGACGAATTTACAGAAATATAACTATGTGGCAATACCATGTTGACTTTTCCTGGCAAAATCTTTGCATTCTATTTGTTTTAATCCGTTCTGTTTTGAAATTTTTGACCAAATTGATAATAAAACATATTCTTTGTTCTCCAATTTTTAAAATTTATTTGAATTTGAACTTCAAAACAATTAAGGGTTTAGAAAAATACAGTTTTAGAAAGTTTGATCTGGTTTTTATTTGGTTTATTTAATGCACGATTTTCACATTTGTTTTGAATCTCACTCTCCAGTTTGGAACAACTGCAATTAACACAACTTTGAGTGGTTGTAACATTTTGACTCTGTTGTAATGAGTTAACAGAAACTGAAATATAAAAATTCTTCATTTTAAATTTCAACTAGATATTTTATGCATAATGTAAGTCCTGTAACTTAACATTGTTGAAAGCATGAGAATTAACAGCAACAGTCACCTGCAATTTAACCATCACATCGTTGGATCATTAATTATGTAGCCAGAGACTTTCACAATGCCTAACGTAAAAAAAATTCAGAGAAGCAAATTTAGAATCTGCCATTAATAAATCATAATCTACTAAATATGTAACTTTTTGGTTCTTTTAGATCAAATTGTATGAGCAAAAGTAAACGTTTCTAGGTCCAATACCTCACCTCTGGCGAAAATGTACGTAGACCGAACTGTTTTCCAGTAGATATAGGCTAACGATTTCATTAGAAAGAGTTGTTCACGTTAATTTGTCATGCGTGGAAAACTACCTAAATCACAAGGTGTAATGAAATATTATAAGTTCAATAATTAATCGTAAGTGACGCTAGGAAAGTTTGAAAAACTGTTAAACATCTCATTCATCTATATGCTAGAATCAAACACCGAAACCGCCCATTGAGCAAACAAACCCGACTAAAACGCCAATTGAGATATGTAAGACATTCAGAAAGCAAAATTTCAAATCAACCAGACGAATTCTGTCTAAATAGAAATTATCAAAACACAGAATTTGTGTAGTAGTTACTTTAAAAAGCCGCTCACAACGATCTCTGGCAGTTTATTATTTGCCACAACGCGTTTTAGGTTTTACCTAAACATCCAAACTCTGATGATGACAATATTGAACCTGTCCTTGCCAGGTAGACCTTGTAAATATGCAGTCAGAACCAGACGTTGATTATAAATTTATGTTAAAGCATAGAGAAATTTTGTTATGCCCACAACGATGCCCAGTTGTTCTAGGCATTTTTAAGTAGCCACAACATGGATTTCGTGTTTTGGTATCGCCTAAACGTCCAGAACGCGTCGGGATTGTAAAAACAACTCGTCATTTCTGCCCTCTGTATCAATACAAGCTACCCGTCGAACGTAATTCTTATAAATGCACTTGCGGGGTCGTGGCAGCACGGCAAATGAACAGCGTTTTGGTCGTCCAAATAAGACAGTTACTTACGAAAACATTGAAAAAGTGCATGGTATGAGATTAGACGGTCGAAGATTGAAGATCAGTGAAGTAACTGACATGGCCAACATTTTATATGCTAGTGTTTTTTAAACATGATAAAGCTTTCTGCAAGATGGGTGCCGCGTTTGCTAACTGTTGACCAACGAACTCGTGTTGATGTATCAAAAACAGTTCGATACAGGTACCCCTAGAATTAGAGTTGTACAGTAAGAATTTAACCTTACCAGTGCATGTATATCCATTCAGAAAATCAAGACACCTGCGGAAGGTCTCTTCGACGCCTAACACAGAAACTTTTTAAAAAAACATAGAAAATCAACGATCTTGACAGTTCACTAGCAAAACGACAGCCATGACACTATAATATCGCGGCTACGTTTTTGCTACTCTCAGACAGAGTACCAACTGACAGTACCACAACCCAATTTCCTTAAATCACCTGGAGAACATTGATCCCGCGCAAGTATGGGTGAATTCATTAAAAAAATGAACGTTTAATTGCTTCTAACCTAACCGCTTATAACATTTATACGCGGGGCATTTGCATTAGGGAGTTGGTAGTATGTGCAGCAGCTGATTTAGTTACCAATTTTATTGTTTCTATTGCGCACCATAACTTCACATGTACTTAAAGATCGTATTTGTTTTTCTTAACCTCCGGCCACCTCATTGTGTTCTTTAAGTAATTCTCTACCTGCTGATACCAAAAGCTATCAAACCGTCTCTTTCCTAGGGGTAGCTATATCGAACAATTACCCATGGCTGCATCACTATAACACCAGAAACTAAAAAGAATCAAAACAATGGGCTTTAATGGTAAAAGTGCTCCGAAAGAAGGCAAAACCGTACCATAAGCTGGAAAAGTCCTAAAGACTGTTTTTTGGGGATGCAAAAGGTATAATATTAATCTTCAGAAGTGAAAAACAATAACTGGGGAATATTATGCATCATTGGATGCTGAGATTAAAAAGAAACGCCCACACTTAGCAAAGAAGAGAGTACTCTTCCATCAAGATAACGCCCCAGTGCACACATCGGAGATTGTCTCATCAAAATTGCAACAATTGCGCCATGAATCGCTGCCCCATGCACCTTCTTCGCCAGCTTTGGCTTGGTGTGACCTCTTCCTCTTTTCAAAATTAGAAAATTATCTCCCTGGTGAATTCACAACGGATTCTGAAGTTATAACAGAACTGAAGCTTTTTTTGCAGGCAGAGACAAGACATTTTATACTGAAGCCATTAAGCTATGTGAACATTGCTGGAATAAATGTTTCGAGTTAAAAGGAGACTGTTGAAAAATTAAGAAAACGTTTTGATAAAAAATTTTGTTTTTGCACTTAATTAGGAATTCGTCCTCGTATTCTATGGATGATATGTCATTATTAATATACCCTGTTCACATTGCTTTTACATGACACCTAGCTATGAAGATGTGACAATTTTTTAACTATCCCAGTTAGAGACACCGAACATGGCACTTCGTGGTCCTTTGGTCTTTACAGCTGGATGTCCGCTTCGAGATCGATCCTCTGATCGAAGGAAATCTTATTGATGTTGAAAAGAATTGAATTCTAGAAATGAAATAATTCTTGTCCTTAGTTTAAGTACTTTAAAATTTTGAAGCTGGTGGTCTCTTACGGAATGTCTAACACCTTTTGCTGCAATTGCAGTCGAGGAATATTCTTATTGTTACTTTTTCTGGACGGGTTTACACTCAAGTTTATACGGGTACTTTGTAATTAGTATATGTACAATGTAGAATATTATAACAAAAATAATACTCCTTTAATGTATGTACATAACTTAAACGTCATCTTCTATAGGGACCTTCAATTAGTTACAAGCAACAAAACGTTGTCTTAGCATTGTTCAACAGCGAGCGCTATTTTATCAGTGGTTCATCGGAACATTTCCAGCCATTGCCATAGCATTTATTTTTCCATAAATTTATTATGCATTTGCTCAGCTTTAGCTAGTACATAGAACAATCTCAGATAAAAGAAAAGGTATGGCTGCAGTTATACCGTTTCAGCCAATAAGCACGTAGTTGTTTTTTGTGGTGGTGTGCATAAAGTGTATGATAAGAGAAGAATCGCACAAAAACAATGAACATTCTAAATGTTCTAAGTGCTAAAAACCAAATTTTACAGAGACAAGAATCTTTTTAATATAAACTTGTTGGAATTAGAAAGTGTCATCTTTGATGCAGTTGGATAGTTAACAGTTTGGCACTATGGGTACATATCATTAAGTTCCTAAAACATTTTTGCGCAAAAATGGTACTTGGAACCTTTGGCAATTCCAGTCTTCAAACAATCTACAACATAGAATAATCTTCACTTTGATTGTCAAGTATGACTTAATCAATAATGATAGACTATAACATTTTAAACAATTAGTAAGAGTTAATATTCAGGTGATTCTGAGAATTGAATATAATACCCTTAAGGGATATAAAAAATCAATTTTGAACTTCATTAAGCAAAGTAAACAATTTAGCATAGACATTTTCAGTTAAAATGTCACAAACCATAAAAACGCTTTTATGTAATAAACAGATATTCATGAATCATGAGTACTAAAATGAAAAACCATGTCACATAATTACATAATGTAATTTTTATTACCTCGTGCGAAATTTGATCAACAACGAAAACAACTTTTCTCTGTTAAAACCTAACAAATGTAATCGTTGTCACATAGAACATAATAAAAGAGCAATTTTGAAAGAGGTTATGGTGATTTATTTTACAAAACTTTTAGTTTCTTAAAATAGAAAACTTATTATTGACGAAAGCTTCGTTCAGTAACGACCATTCAATAAAATTCTAGCAAATATTTATTTATCTAGATATTTTCAGTGCAATCTACTCCCTGTTATGTAAAATATATAAAATATAAGAATATAAGAAAGAAAGCCTTGTTAGAAAAAATTTTACTCAAACTATAAAATTTAAAGAATTAAATTTAGCACTAGATTTGTAATTTCAGTAAGCAATTAGGTAAGTCTTATTCGACATAAAACACTTTTATAGGCGACATGTATCTTCATTTCAACAAAATAAGAATATAAATGACGCAATAGGAGTTCATTCGATTTATAGGATCAGAATGGGCCCGCGTATCCAAGTGACGACACAAAATGTGCCCTTAAATGACGCCCATAGTCCCTAGAGCATGTAAAGGACGTTACAAAGTGACGTCGTTGCCTCTTTGATGCGGCCCAAATATGCCAAGACGGAATTCTGTATGATATTAATTTTCAGCCCGTCCTCTTTGCCGAGTTTTCCGCTTGAAGTACAGGTGAAGGTAAATTGCGTTGCATTTAAATAAGCCCACAGTACATACCGTGTGTAAAAGGTGAGTAAGTAATATGTAAATGTCGGTAGCGTAAAACCTCAAAAATGAACACGAGAATAACATTACCCTTTGAGAGATAGTCTCTAAGATAATCCAGAGAAATTTGTTTGTTTACATTTTTAAAGACTTAGAATCTGCCAAAGCTAGAAAATGCTATTACGATACTATTTACAAAATAGAAAAAGTTGAAGGGAATGGATGGAGTTTAAATTATGAGCACAGCTTTGTACACGTTGGTCAATATTTAACAAAAAACCAATCAACATTGAAAAATAATTAGTCGGGGTTAAATTTTCATTTCGAGCTGAGTAAATTGATGCGATAAAGGACACAAAATTCATTCAAACAAACCTAATACTCTATACCAACGACAACGTCGAAGTAATTACAGTTCTTAGAAGTTAGGAAAGAAACTTTCAACTTTCAAATTCACTGCTCTTTAGAAAGCAAGAAAAGCTACAAAAATATCTGAACGACATTCTATTGACCAGCATAACAGCCAAATCGTAGAAGTTCTTAAGATTCTTACGATCTGATTCTAAAAGCTCTTGCGGTATCGTGAAGGAGATATCGATTTAGCATTAACAGCAGCTGAACTACTTGATAAAGCTATAAAGAAATTCCTGTGAAAATATTACTATAAGAACGAAATCAATTCAAACAGGATTAAATTCCTTTAACTTTACATATTCATTAACGAACTCGCTGAAATATACGGGATAGCGCATGCATATACATATTAAACTTTTTTGATTATTTATTTACATAGTACGAGTTTTATTATATCTGCATGTAAATTAATATACAGCATTAAAGGATTAAAATCTAATTTAAAAAACTGGAAAGTCGGGAACACACAAAATTAATTCAGGATTTGTATTTAATCAAGACCTCCCACTCTCAATTCTTAATGAACTAGAAAATTTTGTTCAAACTGAATATAAGCTTTAATCATTACAGAATAAACTGGGTAATATATAATTATACTTTTTTCACATTTCGATCAATTTTCATTATTTAATATTTAGACTGCAAGGGATTTAAACTCGACATTTGTGAAATTAATTACCGTTTATTAATTAAAATGTTTTATAATCAATCATGTTTACTCTCACTACAGGTATAGAATAGTTTCTTCTAGGATTTTATTAAAACAACAAAACCATAACTACCAAGTTTTAACAGCATTGTATTAGATCTGGTATGTTTACATTTTTCGTACGATTGCAACAAGTAGTTTAATTAGCAGTAATTTTAGTTGCACATGAATCTAATCTGAATAAAATAGAACAAACTGGAAAATCCAGCTGCCTAACTTGTTATATTGGATCTTATAAAAAGTATTTACTTAAAAACTAATAGTAATATAAAATTGCAAACTATCTGCTAATATGTCACGAGAAAGTCTAAATGTTCATTGTCACAATAAAACCTTCAATTTGGCAAAGGTGGCGCGACCATCTGGTTAAATCCAAATGTCTGTAGTATTCGACACAGTAAATTTTCCAACAAATCTTTCTTAACCCTTTTTTTTTGTTGCACAGAGTACGAATACTACAGAATGGAACTTTAATGCGTTGTTCTCAATTCATTCTATCCAATTACAGTCGTCCACATATCTGTCATGTTATGCTGAAAACTTAAGGATCAATTTATAAAAAGTGAATTAAATAAACTTTAATTTAATGGAGATTAAAATTTAACACTATTTGGATCCATGTCATGTGGCTTCTTATACAGTGTGTCCCCGGATTGACTTCACTATAGGTATAATTGATCAAAAATTTTTGAATTTTGTTCTGATGTTTTGGTATACCGCCCTGCTTGGTCTGAAAAAAATTTCAAGCACATTTTTAGTTTTTAAAATCCAAGACGGCCATGTCAATCGAGAAAAAACCATTTTATGTTGCAGCAAAGTGCCATTTCGGTCACTAACACGGCAAAATGTTATTAAGAAAAGTTTTTCAGAATATGGAATTATGACTATATGCAAAATTTCACAAATATCGGATCACTTTGACTAAATCAGTATTTGATTTGCAATCTTGCATTAGAACTACAGAAAAAAAAGTATTATGTATAAGTTGTCAAAACAAAAATTTAATGTAATAAAGTTTTGTACTCAAAAAAAGAAAATACATAACAATTACTAATTTTCTGTAGTTACAATACAAGAATACAAATCGAATACTGATTTAGTCAAAGTGATCCGATATTTGCGAAATTTTACATATAGTCATTTCATATTTTGAACAACTTTCCTCAATAACATTTTAACGTTTATTGACTGAAATAGCATTTTTCTTCAACATAAAATGGTTTTTCCACGATTGTCATGGCCGTCTTGGATTTTAAAACCTAGAAATGTGCTTGAAATACTTTTCAGACCAAGGCGGTATGTCGAAACATCAAAACAAAACTTAAAAACTTTTGATCGATTATACCTATAGAGAAGTCAATTCAGGGACACACTGTATAAGAACATTTCTTTGGGTGATTCTGATGAGAAGCTAGCGCTTAATGTATTGACTGGAGAGCTGCTGACTTAAACTGTTTCATTGACCGCTGGGTTCTGCACTAAAACTTATATGGTTAATCCAAAGGTAACCCATGTATGGTGCTATACTGATGTGATTGCCACAACGAAATCAAATGAGTCTGATCCAGTTTGAACATGTAAAAAGAACAACTTAGTTTAAATATCAATATCTCTTGTAAAGATATTAAGAGCTAAGTTCTGAGAGTATGATGCTATTGCAGGAGATATGAAACCTCTTTGTGCTATATAGAAGAAACTTCGTCAACTTGGAAATGTTCAGCTTGTCAGATGCTTTTACGTTTGAAAAAAATTTCACTATAATGAAATATTATTTTAGCTTTATAATTCGAGTGCTTGTTAGCTTACTATCTTCATCTCTACATAGACATATGCTATCTGCATCGTATTATTTTGATTAGTTTTTGTATATGGCGCTGGAATCAATTCGTAGACTTAATGACAGATTAGTATTAACTTACAGTTTTAATTTGTTTGCTGTTAACTAAGAAAATTCATTTGAACGTTGGTTTCATGTAAGCTGATTTTAATAATAATAATAACAAAATTCTTCAAAATAATATCATTTAAAAAGAATGTATACTACAAAATAAATGTGGTACAATTAAGATCGTAACACTACGCTGGAGCGTGCAAGTTAACCAATTAACGACCAATATTACACAAGGAAGTAACCCATGTCGAGTTATACAAACATGCGATGATTAGAGTCGCCTGCTTACAAGATAAATACATCTTTACCAAAATTATATATCAATTAAAACTAGTTCTAGTTTTCAAAATGTCACTACTGCAGTGTTATGATTTTAAATTCGTTCTTAATCTCTGTTTTCTATTTTTTTACAAAGAAAACTGCGATGCAATAAAATCAGCCATTGCAAAGTTTTGCCAATTTTGTCTTTAATTTATTCTCACTTGACCAAAAGAGTAGCAAGGGGGATTGTTAAAGAACAAATATATAGGGGCTGCCCACAGGGTTCTTTGCTGGGACCAATCTTGTGGCTGTTGATCATAGAAAATGGTACAAAAAAAGATAGTTTATTTAGTAACAAGAATTTCAAATTTGGCGATGTTTCAAGCAGACAAGCAAGTGGCCTTGGTGGTAAAAAAAACAATATGATAAACAAACCGTGCGTGGGTAGTGATTGTAGCAGTAGTTAGAGTATAATGTGTACAAAATACAAAAATGATGTGCGGTCAGGCTCTCGAAGGGAAGCATGGGTGAGTATTAGAGACTGATACACATAGTCAAGAGACTGATCTGGATCTGGATCAAGACAGAAAGTGTTAAAAGTGGTCTATAAAATAATGACAATTTGAAAAGATTGTGAGGAGTGCCAATATTGCAAAAATGCACAAAAGAGAGATAATGCTTATGTTCCTTTGTACGGCAAAAATGTGGAAGGCAAGCTATAAAGATTCGCTGATAATACGTTTGAATGTATTCCATTTCTACTCAGAATTACAAAGTATTACTAAAGTACTATGGCTATGGAAGTGCCAGAATATGGAACCGTTGTGGAAAATATTTAGATACTACTCAAAAAAGAAGAAATGAGTTAGCAACGAGCGCTAGAGATCTGGTGCATCTTGTGTAAAAGGAAAACTTAGTTTTGCAAAAGCAAACATGGCCATTTAGACATAAGACAAAGTTTAGCAATTTACACAGATAACTCAAAGATGAAAAATACCATGAGGAACGCAACGGTGGTTTTTGAACTAGAGAGTCAAATACTGAATTTTTTAAGCCGAGTTAGGTTAGATACTTTTTAGGATTCGTAATTGGCGCTATAGATCATGAACACGACACACTGAGATATGCTATTGGTACTAGAGAATTACAAATTGACTGTGCAATGAGTAATATTAATAGAGTTCTACTAGATAAAAACACTTGTCTAATATACTGTCAACGAAAGAGCAGATGGCATGGTCAGAGACATTGGATTTTTGGGTTTTAGCAAAAATGTCTTTCTCTTAGTGACTGATCGAGGACTATTCAATAGATATTACCATAGGTTTAGTTTATCTGTACAACCAATGCATTCAGAATATTAAGGCAACCGAGAGATAACGCATGTTTATTAGTAAAGAGAATAGGAATGGAATTATTCTGCTGCAGAAACAATTTTCGATTACGAGCAAGGGGAAGAGGTGAATTTCTAAATAGGTACAGTAGCAAAGCAAAAGTGAGCTGGTAACAATGAAGAAGTTTGTGTGAAGGGTTTTATGCTTTTCCCCTGTTAATGTTTTGAGGGTAGAATTGGTTAGTCGTTAAGTTGAATGAACATAAACCAAACCCATCCCAGTAATTTTCCAACTCCTAAACAGCTCTAAAGCTCCTACCACATAATCAAGCATTAATAATTATTAATGCTTGGGATGATAAAGCATGAATTAATTTACAATTTATACACAACACAGGATTACCTTAAGTTTGATTGATCTTCTGTTCTCCTAGACCCAACTTGAGTACCTTGCATACGTTTCACTGAATCAGTTTACTCCTTATCTAATCTTCTCTCATCCTGCCTGGATTTTTATTCTTTACGGTGTGTTGCTGACAGTAAAAATCTTTTTTTTTCACTATGCCAACTTTTAAGACAAAGGGAAAATTTATTTGTGTAAGCGAAAGAAAAATCAGTTTAACAAGAAATCAAACTTAAGAAAATTACAAAAAACAAAAATTTCGTGAAGATGATTATTTACTTTTGGCGATTCTGTATGTAAATTCCTTTACTCGACCACTAAAGTGAAAACCAAAAATTAAAATTAACTGTTAGTTCCATTCCAGATTATATCTTATACGTTAATTGAATCTTGTTATTTTTTTTTTGTTAAAATGACACTACTGTTGAAATTCAACAGAGATCCCCAACATTTTGGAGTTGGCAAGTTACAGAAACTATAAAACGTATTTAAAAATTAACGTCGTCTTTCACAGAGCCGTTAAAAGGCAATCTTAGTAAAATAAAAATTTTGAAAGTAGAGAATTAGTTCCAATACTGCGATACCCACTGTGAATCATCGGCACAACTTTATGGGTAGTACCTGTACGTAAACTGTATGGAGACGTGCCTGTTTCTACGTCATGAGTTCAAACGAAACAAAAAATCCTGATGCAGTTGGGGGGTATTAAGTACTAAACCAAGACAATAAAACGGATAGTCTGGGAGTGCCCAGCACCTTTAGCAAATAACTAAAGCAAAACTGCAGGATTAGTTGGTAAACTTCAAGAAACTCCACTAAATTTTCAGAAAAGGGTGGCAAAAGAGAAAGTGGATCTTTTTGCACCATTGACAATGCCGTAACAGAGATCCAAATTGCTATAATAAATAGGCAAAGGTTTTCTAAACCTAGTAGTGACGTCGCGTCGTTTCTATGGAGAAATGGTAGCTCTTTAAGTTTAGACAAAGGCTATAAGGAGCCTCTCTAGGGTATGTTGATCAACTCAACTTTATGGGAAGGGGTAAAGCTAAAACTTCAGTAAATATTACATCGTCTGGCCATATACATTCTGCTTTGTTTACTATCATTTGAAAGTAAGGGGTTGTTTGGAATTTCCTTAAAATGTAAGAATTTAGATGTATCGATTTTTATTTTCCCGATTTATATATTTTGTCCATTTTGTCAATTTTTTCCAATGGTCCGAACGGAATTCCGTTCCTGGTAGTGGATAATAAATACAAAAGTAGACCTAAAACAAATTTTTATCTCATGGACAAAAAATTCTGGAAGACTGTTTAAAATACACTTCAAGTCCTTCCTAAACTTCTCCATGGTTATGAACAAAGCTCGGGAGGGAAGGGAGAAAAAAACAGCAGATACTCAAACTAATTCTAAGTAACTAAATAAAAATGAAGTTTCACTTCAAAGACTTTGTAACCAACTAAACTCCATTAAGCATGAACGCAAACGTCAAGGTACTTAAATGAGATTAACATAGATCATTGCAAAACGGCCTTGGTTGACCTGATTAACATACAAAAATCTCGATCTAATAGTCTCAAATTTTGTATTTTTTTGAATTCACACATAGATTTAAATAATTTAAAGCATACCAAG